>JAUNZO010000427.1:0-178779 GCA_031894775.1 Chloris gayana
TACGTAGTTCGAGAACTTGCTTGGATCTTGAAGACTTTATTTTTCTTCATCTTATTTTGGTTCATTGGAATTTATTTGATTTTTGTTTAATTTTATTTTGGCTTAATGAGTGAAGAGAAAATAGAAAAGGAAATAAATCCCTATCGAGCCGCCCTACCCTCTTTCCCCTTCCCGGCCCAGCCCAACGTCCCCTCTCGCCCCCGCCCCTTCTTCCTCCTCGTGGGCACGACGCGTGTCGACCGCGCCGTCGCCCCGTCCCCCACCTCCACTACCGCCGCCCCCTCCAGGAGCTCCCGCGTGCACCGCCGTGGCCGTACCCCGCCGAAGCCGCCACCTCCTCCTTGGCTCCTTCCCCCTCCCTTATCTTCTCGTGCACCACGTCGAGATCCCGATCTCCGCCGTACCAGCCCCCCTCTCCCCGTCGCACCCGGCCAAGCGGCTAGGCCGGCCGTCATTTGTGCCGACCCGACCGCGGCCATCTCCCCGCCTGCCGGCTCGCCTCCGCCCCATATCGGCCCCCTCCCCTCTCCGCACTTCACGCCGCACCACCCCGGCCGCCGTGCCATGGTCGCCCCCCCCCCGCCCCGACCTATAAAAAGCCCCTCTTCCTCACCTACTCACCGCACCGCCCTCCCGAGCGACACGGCAAGCTCCCGCCTCTCCGAGCTCCCCACCTCCCTCCCCTCTCCGCTCTCGCCACCGTCCGTTGTCCGCCTAACTCTTCCCCTCTCGCCGTCCGGCCATCACCGGCTTCCTCTCGCCCAAGCCACCGCGCCGCCTAGCTACGCCGGGAGCGTGCACACTTTCTCGAGCCCCTTTCCCCCTCAATCTCGAGCCCTACGGTCATCTCCGCCTAGCACCGTCACCACCCGAGCCTCCGGCAAGCTCGCGCGTCCTCCTCTCTCACCACCACGCACGCGCACCCCCACTCTCCGCTCCGCCGTGATCCGTAGACCACCGGCGTGCCCCTAGCTACCCTTCCCCACCACCGAGCCGTCGGGACCCCGATTCCGGCGAGCTCCCCTCAAGCGCCGCCCCTCCGGCCGCCATCGCACCACGCCCGTGGCCACCCACCGTCCAATCAAAGACAAACGGCTGAGATTAGATCATGGCATACCCCTTCGCCCTATTTAAATCTCGACCGTAAATCCAAAGATCGACGCCCCCTAATTTTCCCGCCTTTTCCCTTTAGAAAATAATTCCTAAACCTCGGAAAAGCCACCTTTTCATAAAACCCCTAGCCTTTCCCCATGTTAATTAAGAGCCCTTAGATTTTTACATAATGCCCTCCCCCCCCCCCCCCCAAACTTTTCAAAAAATTACAAATAGGTCCCTAGCCGGGCCGAAAATGCATTTTTGCATTTTAGCCCCTCTCCTTCTTCAAAATTACCAAAATTTATTTATTCTTTCTAGCTGATTTTTACAAAAAGACCCCTAGACTTCCCACAGCCATAACTTTTCAACCGTAGCTCCGTTTTAGGCGATTCCGACGCCGTTAGAATCTCATAACGAACCCTAGCCCCGGAACCTTCCTCTTCACTCCATTTTATTTGGTTTTTCCTCATTATTACCTTTTGCTTTCATTATTTTATGTGTCGTAGCTTACACACTCTAACGCCGTCTCGTAGACGAGGAGAACAAGGAGCAGGAGCCCGAAGACCCCGACTACGAGGAAGACTTCGAGGACGCGTTAGGAGGCAAGCTCTATCAATTCCTTAATCATAGCTGATCCTAATTTCTCTGCTTATTCTCGCACCTATATAGGAAGCTACTCTTATATGCATTTATCCTTGCAAATATTTTGCTAAAGCCCAATTGTTGTATGATAATGTTCAAGTCACTATAGATGTGAACATTATACCCTTGATTGCCATAAGATCACTAGAATCAACCTAGATGTATTGTTAACTATGTTAATGATATAGTAGTATCATGCTTAGGAACTGTTACTATCTTTCATCATACACCCATTTATGAAAATGTGTTTGGTGGTGTGTGTTGACGGGTGGGTGATTAGACCAACCGTGTTAAGGTAAAGTTGGGTGGGAAATGATACGGCCCTGGATGAAACTCCTAGTACAAGTGTAGAGTACTTGATGATTAGGTGTTGTCCATTTGCGATGGACGAGTGTTTGCCCTGCCATATAAGGTCCGATTCTTTGGATCCCAAATTGGTGATTTAGTGTATAACCACAGAATCTGTTATGGGGCAGGACTGTGTACCAAACCTCGGGTTACGTAGCAAGAAGTTCCACCGGGTGTAGTAGATGACGGAGGTCCAGAGATCGTTTATTTGGTGACGTCCAGTACTTGGCACATATATGGTGGACGCTATGCTTGTGTCATACGCGTCGGATCCCGGGACATTCGGGGTGGACTTGTGAGCGTGCCTAGTTGCGGTGGCAGCGTTATGTGTTCCGTAGCTAAGAACATATAGCTTGTGGGTAAAGTGTACCAACCTCCGCAGAGTGTATAAAACTATCCGGATGTCCGTTGTCACGGTATATTAACATGCCAAACCTTGAGCTCTCGTTGATTAGGCACAAATAATAATACCTTGATGCGTGACGGGGCAGCCTTGTGCCCGTGTGTTTTAGAAATGGTGTTGGCCTGGTGTGCCGGAGCTGTTATGACCTTCGGTTGGAAGACTCATCTAAAAAGAATGAGAACTGTCGGGATTGATGAATATCTCCCCAGTGTCCGACCAATTAAAATTATGAAATTGCTTTCCTCTTCAAGAACCCCTTTGCTTCGTAGAGAGCCCCGCATTCACGCTGTCTCGTTAAAACTCCGACCCTACCTTGACCACGACCAGATTGCATAAATAATATCCCTTGCTAGTGGTAGAGCTTGTTGAGTACCTTATGTACTCACCCGTTGCTTATTTGTTCAAACGAAGACGGAGAATACCATGAGGATGAGGAGTAGGTCACGTCCTTCGGTCGATGTTGCCTGTGGAGTTTATGATCCTTTCCAGTGTGTTTTCTTTTATATGAGGTTGGCCTATCCGCCTCTTTGAATGTAATACGAGACCATGTATCCCCTAGCTACTATCCCTTTGAGAAATCAATAAAGATTGTTGTATCGGATTTGTATCATCTACATGTGTATCAACTACTGTTCCATGGATTGGTAGGTATACACAATGTAGTCCCGAGAGTGGGGCGCCGCACGAAATCACCGATATGTGGGTAAAGTTGTGCCACCTCTGCAGAGTGTAAAACTGTTATAACAGTCGTATTCATGGTCACGAACGGCCTGGATCCTCATTCGATCTAGGGGGGTTTGGATGGGTGGTTTTGGGGTGGAGTAACCCCGAGAATGCTACGGAGCGGGGTAACTCTGTAGTGTGGTGTGCTGCAAGTGGGGTAGCTTGCAGTGGTTGATAGGTGGGGTAACCTCGTTTGTTCATCTTTTACATAGTAAATAGGTGGCTTTCATTTACTTGACTAGTGTAGGTGCTTTCTATTGAAAACCATGTGTTAGCCTTCCTTTCTTACAACTTGCATGTCATTTATTTTCCACACTTGCTGAATACTCCATGTACTCACCCTTGCTATTTTCTGTTGCTATCTACTGCTGCTCGAAGAGGAGATGAACTACATTGATGAGGATTACAACTAGGCGTTTCCCCTGGTTGATTGTCCGTGGCATATGGAGTCTTTCAATATGTTTCGTTTAGTCGTTTGAGACCTTTAAATCAGATTTTGTAATAAAGTTCGTGTGAGACAATGTAATAATTATACTATGACATTGGTTATTACTGTTTACTTCACTATTGTCTCTATATGTATGAAACTCGATCCTGGCACACATATAGTTAGGCATCGAATCTTGGCCTTTAAGATTGGGTGTGACACCCGCAAAACCAGGGTAGCAGCAAACACTCAACAGATGGGATAGATCGAGAATAATATGTCATGTGCACTACTACTCAATGGCAAAAGAGTTGGGGATTGCTTTTCTCATAAGGAATTAGGAAAAAAAGATTAAAATTCAGAAAGTACAATGGGTTCATCGAATGCTGTGCTTGTGGAGTTGTGCGGCGCACGGGCGCCTCTTCGCTCCTGCAATCCCGCATTGCTGCTGTCATGCGATCGGCCACACGCTGGGCGCAAGCAGGGCAAGAGAGCAAGTGCAGTGCCACACTTAGACCAGTCTTAATGGTAGTTTCATAAATTTAAAGGATGTGTAAAAAGGAGAGCTGTTTTTGTAAATCCGGCACTTTGAAATGTAGTTTCGTAAGTATATATCTCATGGATAATAAAACAGGTATATTTCACAACAATAAAGACCCGGTTGTTGTTTTTCTTACAAAAAAGGATAAGATGTTAAGACGTCAATTTCGTGCTGCTGGCAGTAATAATAATGAACAGAGGTTTTATTTTGATCACGATAATTATGCCACAGAAATTGGAAATAAGTTAATTATGAATTAAAATATATTATGCGAATTATAATCCAAGATTCTGATCTTCTTGCTACTGAGTAGACAACATACGAGTACGGTTGCCGTAGGTTTTTGTCGAGGCGAAAAGTCCATTTTACTCCCCTGAACAATTCACTTGTCTAAACTACACCCGAACAACATATTGGCTCACGTTACTCCCTCAAACAATTTAAGTTGGCTCAAACTATTCTGTTATGCAATTTCTCTTTTCTTTTTCTCTTTATACGATTTGAATTTGAAGTTCAAATTTTGTATGACAAAAGATGGTACCATTCTCCATATAAAAAAATATTATATATTTTCTTAAATATTTTGTATATAATTTTAGAACAATATAATTAATATGATATTTGATGCTACTCCCTCTGTTTCAAATTATAAGACGTTTTTGACTTTCAGACTTCACGTTTGACCGTTCGTCTTATTCAAAAAATTTGTGCAAATGTTATTAATTTGATTATGATTTGTTTTATCATTAAAGATATTTTGTAAATAACTTATTTATTTATATATTTACATAAATTTTTTGAATAAGACGAGCGGTCAAACATAATCTCTAAAAGTCAAAAGCGTCTTATAATTTGAAACGGAGGGAGTATTACACTGTCAAAAATATATTATACTTTTTAACGTAAGGTTTAATGAAAACTATTGTTGTGCAAAATTTGAGCACAAAATTCAGATGGTACAAAGAGAAAAAAACGAAATTGTATGAAGTAGTAAATGGTACCATCATAAATTGTTTGAGGGAGTAAAGTGAGCCAATATTTTGTTCATGGTGTAATTTGGAAAAAGTGGATTGTTTAGGGGAGTAAAATGGACTTTTTCATTGTCAGAATATGTAAGATATAACCAAGCAACAAGAATTCATGTAAAAAAAAAACAAGCAACAAGAATCGCTATTACCAGAACATATATATAATCAATCCAAACGCTATTCACAGGAGGACATAATGTGTGTTGATGTGATCAGAAAATAGGAGGGTATAATGTGAAGTGTTCATGCTTTCTATCCAAAGCTCATTCTTAATCTTTCATCGCCATGGGCAATAACATAGGTCCTGGTTTTCAGTTCCCGACACCTTAGTATCAAAGTCGTTGTCCATGTGCATTCAAGTCCTTTGACCACAAATTCTTAGGAGGTGCTAGCATACACAATGAATTGCTTCCATATGTGATTGTGTGATGTTTCATAGACTATATCGAGCGGTCTTTTATATTAAAAATATAATTTTATTCTTGACTTATGACGACATGTAGTGGTGATGCAAGAGATCTTACAACTTTATTCTCACTTCTCACGCGAGATGATCCTTTTCCATATTGCACTCTACTACACACACCTACAATTCAGGATGTATCGAGGCTAAATTGTTGGAAAGGATGATAAATGATATCATCACCTGGGTAGCAATATGAAGTTCACATGCAGACCCGAAAAACTGACGTAAGAGTAGTATCGTCTCATTCTTTGCTGATGTTGCTCGATGTGGTTTTCTCAGTGTCAAACCTCATTGGGTTGTATCTAATCAAGTGTGAACCTATGCGGCACAGATACGGATACGTCTATCGATATCGGACTGATATGGATATTGTCGATACGTTGTTTTTTAAAAATAAGAGGTACAAATATGTTTCACAGAGTTTAAAAATAATTCAATTTCGGAATATATATAACGTTGTACTGCATTAGAATACAATAGGAAATAATAAATTAATAGTTTGTAAAATACATGAGGTAAAAAAGTGTGCAAGCATGCAACTCCTAATCGTTCTTGCAGGCGTCTTTCGCGGTCATTGATACACCATGTGGGACAGTGGTATGGCGTTGACGTTGAGCGTCTTCATCAGGTTGCCATGAGTGTCATCAACGGCCTCGTCAATTAGTCTCTCACGCGTCATTGTTAAGGATCTGATCAAAGCAGGCATGGTGGAATACATCGTTGAACGGTGGCAGAATGGCGGCTCCAAGAACGTATAGAATCGAAGTATGCAGGGGACAAACACCGCCAGCTCCAGATTACGTGCGTCCTGCAGCTATGGGCCAAATGGGCTGTATCTAATCTGGGGTGAAGAAATCAGATTATTTCCTATTTTATTAATCTGAATATATATATTAAGTTTAAGTATTTGTTAATTGGGGTCAAATATGGACTAATAGCATGGAGCCCAATATTGAAGGATGCAGATCCCCAGTGGCTGGAGGGATGAGATTTACTTTTCTATGTTATCAATTGGAATTTATATTTTTATTATGAATTTTTAATACTTTTAGTCAAATATAGACTGTTTTTTTTAGCTCCACCGTTCAATTTTTCATAAAATCAAACAGTCGATATCTTTTTTTTTTAACGTGGAAATTTCTTTTCCTTAAAAACGAATGTGGTAGCTCCTTTTAACCTTCTAATATAAAGATAGATAGATAGATAGATAGAAAAGATAATAGATAGATAGATCAATCCAAACACCATTCATTATCCATTTGTACAGTTATTTGTTCTCCCTTCGCCTTATACTAGAAAATGAAGTATCGTTATGGAAGCTCCACCCGTCAATAAAACCCACACTCAGCCTGGCCGTCGATGACCCGGAAGTTGATCGGCGCGGCGACTGCGTAGTTCAACTGATACGGCGTACCGTAGACCAGGGGCTGCTTGAGGACACACACCGCCCCACCATCGACGACCTCCACCAGGCTCGTGTCCAATGCTTCAGTAGTGCCCGTGATTCCGGCACACGCCACGCGCACGTCCACCATTGGGCACGAACATGGCGACACGAAAGTCACCGTGGATCCCAACACACCGTGGTACCATCCGGCTCGTCTGCTCACGCGGACGGAGATGTCCGACGGCATGCACCCTCGCTGCGCTTGGCCTGCATGATCACAACAGTTTTCAACGTGTGTTATTATGTGATCTGGAATATTCAGGATAATAGTGGATAATTCGCACGAACCTCCTTGCGGTTTGCAGAGAAGCAGGGCGCCGAGGAAGAAAAGGAGAGCTGTGGCCTGAGCCATGACCAATAGGCTTTGGTTGTTCCTTCGATCGATCGCTCCCACCTGTATTTTTCTGTTCCCTTTCGTTGCAACAATGCCAGTTGGTGCAAAAGCTGTGGCTCTATTTATAAGAGCAGCATCACTACCTGCATGGTGAAGATTAGGTAAATCTGTAATTCACGAAACGGATCACCAGCTGTCGAGGTAAATTGTATCGATTTTTGGAAAGTTGGATATTAATATCGATACTATATGCTGATTAGGTAAATCTGAAATGTACGGTTCAAATTACTAGTTACTACTTGCTTAAAACCTTCCCATTAACAGCAGCTTGTGCGTATCACGGTGTATCAACGGAAGAACCAACGGACCGTCAAAACATATTTTCTCTACATCTCTGTCCACAGAATACCTCGCAGAACATGTCAAATTCTGGACTAACTAGAACAGTGGCCCTAACACACATGCGCTAGAGAACTAAACAAAAATAAAATTTACTATTATAATCAACAATAAAAGTAAATTATAATAATGTTATATTTATTGACTCCATTTTTTTACTGGATCGTAAACTATTTTCGGACTGATATGGATACTGTCGATACGTTGTTTTCAAAAAATAAGAGGTACAAATAAGTTTCATAGAGTTTAAAAATAATTCAATTTCAGAATATATAACGTTGTACTGCATTAGAATACAATAGGAAATAATAAATTGATACTTTGTAAGATACATGAGGTAAAAAAGTGTGCAAGCATGCAACTCCAAATCGTTCGTGCGGGCGTCTTTCGCGGCCATTGATACACTATGGAATAGCCCCTCTATCGCCCATCATAGCTTGCGGCAATTGTCCCATTTCCTCCTCCATAATCCTAGTGTGCTTCAAAATTTGTTGATTGGAGATTCCAATTTCTATCACCTTGTCACTCATTCCTTCAAGAGCACGATCAATTTCCTTGAACTTCGCTTGATTATCTTTGTTGATCTTCTCTTGAGCTTGAAAGAATTCTTGGCATTGGAGACGAAGTGGCATAGCGTTTTTCATGTATGATCCAGGAGTAAAGGTAGTCCTTTGTTGATGATATTGGGGCTTCCATCCGTTGCTCTTTACATAATTCAATATCGTAAGATCCTCCGAGCAATCCTTACTGACATGTCCAAATTCTCCACACTCTTCACATGTAGAACGAGGCTCAGCTATCTTGACCGATTCTTCCTTAGGGATGTGAAGATTATTATCCAACCTCCTTTGTATTGTGTCGAGACGATATATAATCAGCTCTTCCTGTGATAGCTCAACGACTCTCTTGGAAACTCCCTTGGAAGGTTGCAAATTTTTCTTGTTCGTGCTTCTCTCACTATCCCAAGATTGATTTCGCACTAGGAGCATAATCAAATCACTAGCTTCAGTGGGAGTTTTTAAGATGAATGAACCTCTAGCCAAAGCATCCAAATGTCGACGAGACGCATGATTCAATCCAGTGTAAAATCTCTCAACAATTTCTCCTCTTGAAAGACCGTGATGAGGGCAAGCATCCTTATATTCATTGTATCTTTCCCATGCTTCTCCAATGCTCTCTGCAACATATTGAGTGAATCGTAAGATCCTATTCTTCAAAGCTTGAATCTTGACAGGAGGGAAGTACCTGGCCAAAAATTCAGCTGCCGAGAAGATTCCAAGCGACTTTTGTTCCATTTGCCAATCCATTGTACCATTGCTTTAGACGCCCAACTAGAGAAAACAGGAATAAGCGCAATTGCGCAGACTTGGGGTTCAACCCTGCAATTCTGAACGTGCTGCAAACCTCCAAGAAGTGCTGCGGATGTTGATCGGGATCTTCGAACCGGTGAATGACTCGTTGTGCTACTACCCCAACATATCTCCCTAGCTGATACGATAATTGATCTTGTCCTTCATGGAAATCCATCTTGATGACATTCGCTAATTGTGGCCTGAAGCGATCAACCAATGGTGTCTCTTGTTGTGCGTCTCCCATTGCTCCTTCTTGGTCTTCAATTGTGAACAATCTCTTTGGATCAAAGTGAGCTCCTCCTCCAACTAAATCTCCAAGTGACTTGCTTTTCTTCTCAATGCTCCTTTTCCTGCGAAAAAGCCTTTACGGTTTATCGATGTAATTAGAGGGTTTGTTTGACTTAGGACCGTCCATACCTGCTAGTTGCACTCAACAAAATATATGCACAAAGGAAACGAGAGAAAGATAGTAGTAAAGCTAAACGCTAATACGTCAAACAATATTCAATCCTACATAGGTCCCGGCAACGGCGCCGGAAAAGTAGATTGTTTGTCGTAACTCACTGTTGGTATTTCTTACGTCACGAATGAATCCGCAAGCGCACGGAATACCGTTGTAGCACTTCACCCGGGAGTATTCCAAGGTATCGTATTTATATCCGCGAGGGAACAGAGTATTTCTGCAACAAGGTTAGTTTACCCAAGGACAACCAAGACAACGTAGCAAAAATAGGGTCGAGAGGGTGACTCTTATCTATTTATCCTTTAAAGGTAGACGAACGCAAGCTAGACTTGTTTACTTCGGGCACCGTCTTAGGCTTGGTACTGCCAAGCCACTCCGATCTCGAAAGCTCTACTATGTACCCGAACGTGGAGGGTTCCTTTGGATGACGGGGCTGTCACTTCCTGCCACCTACCTCTACAAACCGTGGGGCACACAGCAAACAAAGGCGATCTCCGGCCTAGACACCACGTCTATGCTATTGACCACTACTCTAGCCTCGGCCTAGAGCCGAGTTCGAGAAAGCTAGAGTACTTCTTGCGAAGCGATGATCCCGTAAACAAGTATAACAAGAATTACGTCTAACACAAAGATATGTCACGATAGATAAGTAGATCACCACGTATAAATCACCAAAAAGAGTGTTTACACGCCAAGGTAAAAGAAAAGGAAATACTACTCCACTTTACAAAAGGGAGGAACACTCCTTCCTCTTCCTTGCCCTCTCTCCTATTCTACTAAAATACAAGAGGCCCTTGGCCTAAGGATGAGAGTTTTGTCTTGTATCTTGATGTTGGTGGTGTGTTGAGAGAGGGGGTGTAGCCCTTTATTTATAGCCTTGGAAGGTCGGCAACTTGGAGGCGGTTCCGGACGTCGGTGGCATTAATTGCAGGTGGAACCGACCTCCGGACGTCGGTGACAAACCGCCGAGAGAAAGATGGGCCGGGGGGCCCACTGTCGGTTCGGCCGAACCCACTAGGGTGGTTCGGCCGAGCTGGCCTGGACTCCCCGGGCTTGATTCTTCTCCGGTGCCTTCCCCTGGCTGTGTACTTGGCCCAATCCACTTGCTTGGTTTGATGTTGAGGCTCTGTTTTGTGGTTTTGGGCTTTTGGACTATATTCTTTAGTCAGGGAAAATCCGTCGATTGCAAAGTCCATGTTTCGTGCATGTTTTCCCCTGTTTTCATATGAATTGCACCTGCATTCATAATTTCACCAAGACTAGTGGAATTTGTTAGAAATAATCCCTATGTCTATTCTTGGTGATGGTGTTTGATTCAAAAAGATGCAACATGTTGACGGTAAAATTGGACCATAAGGACCGTCAACAAGACCCCCACACTTAGCTCTTTGCTCGTCCTCGAGTAAAGGTGGGAGCGTAAGTTGAGAGATCTCTCCCCTTAGAGACCTGCACACATGTTATTACAAGCCACACCGTTTTACTTGTGAACATGACGGTGGCTAACATGCATTCTTGGATGATTGATAAGTGGAACAGCTCATGACTCAAGTCACTATACTTTTGCTCACTAAGCACCTTGGGTTTTTGAAAGTTTTGAAAATAAACAACATGACTCCCGCTCCTCTTCGATTCTCTTGAATCGCTCAAAAAGTGTTTTCCTCACCAAGGCATTGTGTTGCCTCTCTTTTTCCTACTTCTTAGGCTTGTATGTGGAGCTCGGTAGGGAATGAGAGAGGCATACTTGTAT
Source organism: Chloris gayana (assembly GCA_031894775.1). Taxonomy (NCBI): domain Eukaryota; kingdom Viridiplantae; phylum Streptophyta; class Magnoliopsida; order Poales; family Poaceae; genus Chloris; species Chloris gayana. The sequence continues at coordinate 11,416 of JAUNZO010000427.1, forward strand.
CACAAATATTGCTAAGCCAAAAGAAAGGATCCATGGAGAAGCCAAGTCATGTAACCTTGATCAAGAAGTGCGTGTGTGTATGGATATGAAAAAGTGACAACTCCTATTGCAATTGACCTCTCTTTATTTTGCATTTTCGAGACATGGCTATCTTTTTATTTTCTTTCTTTTCTTTTCTTGCTCTATGCTTGAGCATCTCTTTTCTTCTCTCTTTTTCATTGCTCATCTTTGTGAGCTTTCTTTTCATTGCTCATACGTGTGAGCTTTTTTTTTTTTTTTTTTTTTTTTTTTTACATAGCCATGTCTCGTTTATGCGTGATTGAGAGAGAGAGAGGTAAAAAGAGGTGCAAACGAGGAGTGTCTTTATTTTGGTGGGGTGCTAGCTCATAGTGTAGGAGTTTAGCCCTTTTTTTTTTTTTTTTTACGGTGGAGTGTACGTGATCTTGATCAAGAGAGCATGACAAGTTTCTCTCTAGGGTCACTCAATTTTGGTAAAGCTCATTGCAATCACAAGCAGCATATGTATGTAAGTTTTGCAAGGTATGATCATCATATGGCATTGGTAGGAATTTTTGTATCAAGAGAGGAGCATGAAGCCATGGTATTTTTGTTTTGTGAAATAAAATTCCCAAGGACTCGGTAAGCTAAGCATAAGATCATTTCGTCGAGCCATATCACACTTGCCAATAATCTAGAAAAACATGGGTCCTATGGATTTGATTATTTGTTCACGGGCAAGTGGTGATGAAGCGAGTAATAAAAAGTGTGCAAGATCATCATGAGAGCATTAGGGAGAGACTTGGGAAAAGGTATTCAAAAGAAATCTTCCCAAGTTTTAGTTGGTCAAGTTTTAGTAATTGTTTTTCGCGTCTCGGAATGAACTTGACAAATAAAGTAGGCGAAAAGGAAGTGTGGGAAACAAACTCAAGTGCCACGAGGAAGCGAGGGTGAGTGGGACCCACCGGGGTTCGGCCGAACCACCCTCGTGGGTTCGGCCGAGCTGGCTAGGCCCCACGGTGCTCTGTTTCGCGAGGTTGTGTTTGTGTTGTTTTCCTCGTGATGTTTCTGCGCGCTACGCGTGTGTTTGTCTTTGCTTTCCGCGATGTCCCCCCCACACTTGCCTTTTTGCCTGTTTTCTTCAAAATAGACAAAGATATTTCGAAACAAAACTTGCTCTACCGGTAAGGGAAGACCGGGGAGCACTAATATGATTAAAAATTTAAAAGAGCAGGCGCATTACAATCTTGAGGAATTGAAAAAATGATAAAAATGTGCTGCGGGAAATGATGAACGCGGGAAGGTTCATTTTAAACGTCGTATTCGTCCTCCTTCCCCGCGTCCTTGAAGAGACGCTTGATCTTGGAGTTGGTGCTGCGGCGATGGCTCGCACTGGGCATCCTTCAAGTCTTCAATAGCGTCTTTGATCTCCGCGACATTATCACGTAGGCGTCCATGGGCTTCGCGGAGATCAACGTGTTTAGCGAGGAGGATTTGGTAGGGGCTTTTTTTAGGAGTTTTCTCCTCCTCGCTTTCATACATTCCCCCTGCCCTCTTGATGGGAGAGGGAGAGAGACGCCTCCTTATCCTCTTAGGAGGAGTGTCGCCCACGGATTCGCGGGCGTCTCTCTTTTCCGCCGAGGTGAGCGGCGGGATGAGCTGCTTTCCGCCACCGCGGATTCCCTTGATCTTGAACCTCTCGCCGGGCTTCTTGATGGGGCTAGGCAGGTTGCGCCCCTCATATTGATGGTGCACCACCTGCCCGCTCTTGGTAGCGAGGGTGCCGACGTACTTCTCTCCGGGAAGGAGAGCGTTGTCGGCGGCGTCGGCGCTCTTCTTCTTGGGGGTAGATTTCCCCTTCTTTTGGCGAGGTGCCACGGCAGCGGGAGAGCTCTTGGAGGGTGTTCTTGCTGCTGTGGGTGGAGGTTCAATAGCGAGCGGTAGATCATGGATCATCAAGGCTTGCTCGGCTGGGAATGGAGACATGATCAAGGATGTCTTCGAGGCCGACTTGGCGGCAAAGCTCGCTGGTGGTGACGGAGACGTCGAGGCTTGGGATGCTACTTGTCCATGGTCTTGGGCAAAAGCTTTTTTTTTTTTTTTGTGCGAAATGGACAAGGTGGAAGAAAGGTGCAAGGGAAAAATGAAAGAAAACACCTTCATTTATAGATAAAAGCATGGAAAGAATTAATTTGATTTTTCCCGCAGCATGGAAGGCACTAAGCGGGGAGATTTGATCTTGTGACCGTTGGAGACAAAAGATGAAAGAAAAAAGTGACCGTTTGGGAGTCTGTCTTGGTTCGGCCGAACCAGCAAGGGGGTTCGGCCGAGCTGTAGTGGGCCCCTCGGGTCCCCTTCTTTTTACGGTTGATTGCTTGCTAAAATTATTTCGGGGAAAGAGCTACTACGGGATATAGATAAGAAAGAGCTATCATGAGAGAAAATTTAAATTAATCAAGTGCATGACATCAAATTCTTTATCTTTATCGGGCTCGAAATAAATTTTAAGGCGCTGACCATTTACCTTAAATATTTTACCTTCGTCGTCTTGAAGTGTGATTGCTCCATGTGACGAGGTGTCAATAACCGTGTATGGTCCGTCCCATTTACTTCTTAATTTTCCATGCCCGAAGAGTTTCACCCGTGAATTGAATAGCAAGACCTTATCTCCAACCTTAAATACCTTTATCTTTATCTTTTTGTCGTGCCACCTTTTTGTCCTTTCTTTGTATATAGCTGAGTTGTGGTAAGCTTTGTCTCTCCATTCTTCTAACTCAGCTATCTCCATTTTTCTTTTGCGTCAGGCACCATTAAAGTCCATGTTCCATTTCCGGATGGCCCAATACGCTCGGTGTTCCATCTCGACGGGTAAATGACATGTTTTCCCGTACACGAGCTGGTATGGGGACATGCCTATGGGTGTCTTGTATGCTGTACGGTATGCCCATAGTGCATCGGGTAGCTTGTCCTTCCATCCCTTCCCCATTTACGTTACGGTCTTTTGCGGGATCCGCTTGATTTGCTTGTTTGAGGTCTCGGCCTGCCCTTGGTTTGAGGGTGGTATGGAGTAGCGATATTATGCCTTGATCCAAGTTCTCTTAGGAAGCTTCGGAAGGTCTTATCAATGAAGTGAGACCCTCCGTCGCTTATCACTAGCTTCGGTGTTCCAAACCTTGGGAAGATAATTTCGTGGAACATCCGGCGAGCATGCTTGGCATTTGCGGCCCTGCAAGGCATTGCTTCCACCCACTTAGACACGTAGTCTACCGCCACCAAGATGTATTCGCAGTCATGTGACTTGGTGAACGGTCCCATGAAGTCAATGCCCCATACGTCGAAGAGCTCGACTTGTAAATTGTAGTTGAGGGGCATTGCATCTCTTGCCGTGATGCCTCCAACTTTTTGACATTACGGGCATCGCACGACAAATTCCTTTGTGTCTTCGTACATGGCTGGCCAAAAGAAGCCACTTTGCCATATCTTGGCACTGTGTACGAAACACGCCGTAGTGTCCCCCGTATGGCGATGCATGGCACTTCTCAATGATTCGTGTGCTCTCGGGTATGGGCACACATCGCCTTAGCAATCCATCGGCGCGAGACACGGTAAAGGAAGGGCTCTTCCCATAAGTGACGGCGACTCTCATAGATGAGTCGTTTCTTGCTCTTTCCGGGTGGTACGTACCCCGTTGCCATGAAGTTCACAATGTCGGCGTACCATGGATGTGAGTCCCTCACTAGGAGCAGCATGTCATCGCGTAGGAAATCATTGATGGGTAATTCCTGCAGGTTAGTGAATTGTATACGCGACAAATGATACTGCCACGGAATTTTCTACTCCTTTCTTATCACGGATTTCTACATCAAACTCTTGGAGTAGAAGAACCCATCGTATCAAACGAGGTTTAGCATCCTTCTTATTGAGCAAAAACTTTAAAGCAGCATGATCGGTGTAAACAATGACTTTTGCTCCGGTCAAGTAGGATCTAAACTTATCAAAAGCAAAAACAACGGCAAGGAGCTCTTTTTCGGTGGTAGTGTAATTTAGCGAGCTCCAGTCAAGGTTTTGCTTGCATAGGAGATTGCATGATGCTTTTTATCTCTAGTTTGGCCAAGAACAGCCCCCACAGCAAAATCACTAGCATCACACATTATCTCAAAAGGCAGCGTCCAATCGGGGGTTGGATAATTGGCGCTGAGATGAGTGCATTCTTAAGGGTAGTGAAAGCAGTCATGCATTCATCGGTAAACTCAAAGGGTGCATCCTTCGCAAGCAGATTTGTAAGGGGTCTAGCAATTTGAGAGAAATCTTTGATAAACCGACGATAGAACCCCGCATGTCCCGAGAAAGCTGCGAATGCCCCTAACATTCACGGGAGGTGGAAGCTTTTCTATAACTTCTAATTTAGCTTTGTCCACCTCTATCCCCCTTTCGGAAATCAAATGCCCCGAACTATGCCTTCTCTAACCACGAAATGGCATTTCTCCCAATTGAGCACTAAATCATTTCCTTGACAACGTTGCAAGACTTTGTCTAAATTTTCTAAACAATGATCGAAGGTTTTTCCATAAACGAGAGAAATCATCCATGAATACTTCCATAATCTCTTCGATCATGTCGGAAAAGATAGACATCATGCAACGTTGAAAAGAAGCGAGTGCATTGCAAAGCCCAAAAGACATTCGTCGATAGGCGTAAGTTCCATAGGGGCATGTGAAAGTGGTTTTACTTTGATCGTCGGGATGGATGGGGATTTGATGATATCCTGAATACCCATCAAGGAAACAAAAGAAAGAATTATTTGCCGGCCGTTCCAACATCTCATCGATGAAGGGCGGCGGAAAATGATCCTTCTTTGTAGCCTTGTTAAGTTTTCGGTAATCTATGCACATCCTCCATCCCGTGACGGTGCGTTGAGGGATCAACTCATTTTTGTCATTATGGACGACCGTCATTCCTCCTTTCTTGGGTACGACCTGCCTTGGACTCACCCACTCGTTGTGTGGAGCAGGGATAGATAATGCCGGCATGTAAAAGTTTTAAGACCTCCTTTTTAACGACCTCCCGCATCGCATTGTTCAACCTCCTTTGAGGTTCCCTAGATGGTGTACTATCGGGGTCTATGGGAATGCGATGGGTGCAAAGAGCGAGGGCTGATTCCCTTGAGGTCTCCAAGCGAGTACCCAAAAACGGAGTGATGTTTTTCTAGCACGGCTAAGAGTTTTGCGGTTTCCTCCTCCGAAAGCTTGTCACTTATGATGACGGGGGTTTCGGGATTTCCGTGAAGAAAAACGTAGCGCAAGCCTGGTGGAAGAGTTTTGAGCTCTACGGGAGGTGGCGTAGGTGTAAAAGTTTCGGGCAGCTCAAAAGTTTCCGCCGAATCATCCTCTTCTAAAATGAAATCAAGAGCATCTTCATCCAAGGATGATTCGGGGTTTTCATGAGGAAAAATTGCCATAACCTCCTCCATGCATTCTTCTTCCACAAGCGGCTCCTCGGCAAAAGAGTTTTGTGCATGAATGATAGGAAGAGAAAAAGTTTTCTTGCCGAGGGTGAAGTCTAAGGTTCTCGAAGGTGATATCCCTAAGAAAACCTTTTCTATGGGATGACCGACCAAAACATCGAAATCCGGGATTCAGAAACGTGAAAGTCCAAGGAAACCTCTGCTTCATTACGCTTAATGCAAACATCTCTAATGATCCCCAAACTCTCAAAAAATTGCCCCGGTGGGGCTTTAAGGAGTTTGTCGGGAAGGTGCCCATGTCTCGTTTCCAAATAAAGTTGAAGCAAAAGATTCGGACATGATGTTGGCACCTACTAGAGGATTATAGAGAACATCTACCATTACTCCCCGAATTGAGCCACGAATGGTTGATCTAGGATGATCAAGTCGAAGAACTTCCGAAGAAAGTTCGTTTTCCATCAACCATTCATCGCTCATAATTGCTTGTCAACTTCCGAACAGTTTTTAAGAGAAGAGATTTTTCAATAGGTTCGGGGGTTGGTGCAGGGAGTGCTGGTTTCTTTTGATAGGAGTAGTTCAAGGTGTTTCCAAAATCTTCAAAAATTTCTTCCTTGAACTCAAATGGGAAATCAAGAGGTTCATCTTCCTCTATCATTGTTCTTGTGTTAGATGAGGACTCGAGTGCTAGGTGCTCCATCATGGGCACCAAGTGTTGTGTCTCTTGCACAACGAGTTCCTCATCTTCGACTCCGGCTCTACGAGTAAGTCGGCGGAAAAGGTGTGTTTTCCACAATTCGATCCAAAAGTTCGTGTGCTTCCGCTATGGTCTTATGAGAAAAAGATCCACCCGCGGCCGTGTCAAGATAAAGTGCGGTATCGTTGCTCAATCCCGAATAAAAGTGTTGTAATAAAACGGGTTCGGGGAGCAATAATTCTGGTCCGGAGTACGTTAGAGAACAGAACCGAATCCATGACGCACTTAAGGTTTCCTTTTCTTCTTGTCGAAAGCCTATTATTTCCGCTCGTAGAGAAGTGATACGAGATACGGGGAAGAATGCTAGACAAAATTTGTCTCGCAATTCTTTCCAATCACCGTTCACTCTCTTAGCGGTGTAAGTGTACCATTGCTTCGCCTTCTCATTGAGAGAGAAGGGAAACAACTTCCACTTCAATGTTTCTTGTGTCATGCCATGGATCAATCGGCATGAACACAAATGTTCAAACTCTCGCAAGTGTTCATAAGGATTTTCATGTTTAAAACCCGAAAAGGATAAACCTCTAATCATCGAAATGTAATCGGGGAGAACTCATAGCCGGGTGAAGAAATAGGTTGTGATGATGATGGTGGCTCTAAGAGTTCACCCCGTGGAGTGGAGAAAGATTGGATGGTTGGGTGTGACTCCATGATATGTTTTTGTGAAATTTTGAATGTAAGGAAAAAAATAAAAACAGAACGGTAAGTAAGATAGATTACGAGGGCAAACCTGATTCGTTACAAAGATAACAACCGTTCCCCGGCAACGGCGCCGGAAATGCTTGTTGGTATTTCTTACGTCACGAATGAATCCGCAAGCGCACGGAATACCGTTGTAGCACTTCACCCGGGAGTATTCCAAGGTATCGTATTTATATCCGCGAGGAACAGAGTATTTCGCAATGCAACAAGGTTAGTTTACCCAAGGACAACCAAGACAACGTAGCAAAAATAGGGTCGAGAGGGTGACTCTTATCTATTTATCCTTTAAAGGTAGACGAACGCAAGCTAGACTTGTTTACTTCGGGCACCGTCTTAGGCTTGGTCCGCCAAGCCACTCCGGTCTACGAAAGCTCTACTATGTACCCGAACGTGGAGGGTTCCTTTGGATGACGAGGCTGTCACTTCCTGCCACCTACCTCTACAAACCGTGGGGCACACGGCAAACAAAGGCGATCTCCGGCCTAGACACCACGTCTATGCTATTGACCACTACTCTAGCCTCGGCCTAGAGCCGAGTTCGAGAAAGCTAGAGTACTTCTTGCGAAGCGATGATCCCGTAAACAAGTATAACAAGAATTACGTCTAACACAAAGATATGTCACGATAGATAAGTAGATCACCACGTATAAATCACCAAAAAGAGTGTTTACACGCCAAGGTAAAAGAAAAGGAAATACTACTCCACTTTACAAAAGGGAGGAACACTCCTTCCTCTTCCTTGCCCTCTCTCCTATTCTACTAAAATACAAGAGGCCCTTGGCCTAAGGATGAGAGTTTTGTCTTGTATCTTGATGTTGGTGGTGTGTTGAGAGAGGGGGTGTAGCCCTTTATTTATAGCCTTGGAAGGTCGGCAACTTGGAGGCGGTTCCGGACGTCGGTGGCATTAATTGCAGGTGGAACCGACCTCCGGACGTCGGTGACAAACCGCCGGAGAAAGATGGGCCGGGGGGCCCACTGTCGGTTCGGCCGAACCCACTAGGGTGGTTCGGCCGAACCGGCTCGGACTCCCCGGGCTTGATTCTTCTCTCGGTGCCTTCCCCGGCTGTGTACTGGCCCAATCCACTTGCTTGGTTTGATGTTGAGGCTCTGTTTTGTGGTTTTGGGCTTTTGGACTATATTCTTTAGTCCGGGAAAATCCGTCGATTGCAAAGTCCATGTTTCGTGCATGTTTTCCCCTGTTTTCATATGAATTGCACCTGCATTCATAATTTCACCAAGACTAGTGGAATTTGTTAGAAATAATCCCTATGTCTATTCTTGGTGATGGTGTTTGATTCAAAAAGATGCAACATGTTGACGGTAAAATTGGACCATAAGGACCGTCAACAACTACCCACCCACTTATATAACGCAAGAGGACGGTATACAATTGTAGCACTTTTTCCCTTAGAGTATTCTAAGGTTTAATTGAATTCATAGAGACCAATGAGAATTGAAGTATTGTTAATAGTAAAAGGATCTAACTGAACTACTATTGGCTATTAGGGTTGAGAGAGTGTCGATGATCGTTGTGGCGATCGGCACAAGGGTTGAGCCGATCGGTGCAGAGTCGCTATTTCATCGACCGAGCGCAAGGAGTGTGCCGATCGACGTGCTCTAGGAATCTGCAACTAACAACTTCAGAGACTTGATTAGCTAAGTAAGCGTATGTGAGTAACCAGATATCTACTAGTTAAGATCGTAACCGGGAAGTCTAATTAGATAGCATCATAATGGATAAATTACATAGATCAATTGCAAACTTTCGATGAATAAGAACATCCTGGCCTTCGAAGGTGGTCTCCGATTTATCGTTGCCGGTGACAAACCATAGTCGCTCTACGCGTCTTATTCTACTTAACTATCTATGGATGTTGCGAAAGCTTAGCACTTGTCACTACTAAACCACATCAATAGCATCATCAAGCAACTATAATCAATACAAGATCCGAGTACTTCCCTAATCACCACGATTAAGATAGCATCCGAATACTTGGCCTAGAACTAAGCTTTTGGAACAAGCATATGCAGGCCGCGTCGATTGGCGCGAGCCATGTCTTCATCGATCTTCTCTCCATGTCGGTTCTCATCTCTTCTATGGCTTCCATGTGGGTCTTTTACATCATGAGCTTCGAGATAACGTCTCGCCTTACACGTTTGAGCCTTGGAGTTTCCTACATCTTTTCTAGGCAAATATCTTCAAGCATCTTACGCAAGTAACCTTCCATAATAGTGGAATGGACCTCCGACAACCCTTAATGGGCCAAATCATCTCTACGCGGATCGGCGCGCGTCTGCGTCGTTCGCCATAGTGGGCCTTCTGCGCCTCTCTTGTCTTTTGTCCTCCGTGTAGCCTTCATTTATGCCAATTTTACCTATATCTACAATAAAGCTCGAAATCATGCATATACAAATATATATAACTATTTTTATAGATAAATGGCCTATATTAGTCTCAATTATACTCTAATGGGGGCAATATTCATATATAAAACGGGCACCTGGCCTTGTCTCTCTCTCTTGTCCAGGCGATGAGGGCAGCGCGCCGGAGGCTACGGCCGGCCCCGGCCTTGCCCTACCGAGTCTCCCGTCCGGTCGATGAGGAAGGTGTCTTGGAGGCGACGGCCGGCCATGGCCTTGCCTGCTGAGCTCTCTCTCCCGTACGGGTGATGAGGATGGCGTGCCGGAGGCGGCGACCGGCCCTCGCCTTATCTCTCTCTCTCTCTCTCTCTCTCTCTCTCTCTCTCTCTCTCTCTCTCTCTCTCTCCGTCCGAGGCGATGAGTACGGCGCATCGGAGACGGCGACCGACCGTGGCCTTGCCTATAGAGCTCCCGTCTAGGCGTCTTATTCTACTTAACTATCTACGGATGTTGCGCAAGCTTAGCACTGTCACTACTAAACCACATCAATAGCATCATCAAGCAACCATAATCAATACAAGATCCGAGTACTTCCCTAATCACCACGATTAAGATAGCATCCGAATATTTAGCCTAGAACTAAGCAATTGGAACAAGCATATGCAGGCCGCGTCGATTGGCGCGAGCCATGTCTTCATTGATCTGCTCTCCAAGTCGGTTCTCATCTCTTCTATGGCTTCCATGTGGGCCTTTTACATCATGAGCTTCGAGATAACGTCTCGCATTACACGTTTGAGCCTTGGAGTTTCCTACATCTTTTCTAGCCAAATATCTTCAAGCATCTTACGCAAGTAACCTTCCATAATAGTGGAATGGACCTCGGACAACCCTTAATGGGCCAAATCATCTCTACAGACGATCGGTGCGCGTCTGCGTCGTTCGCCACAGTGGGCCTTCTGCGCCTCTCTTGTCTTTTGTCCTCTGTGTAGCCTTCATTTATGCCAATTTTACCTATATCTACAATAAAGCTACGAAATCATGCACATACAAATATATAACTATTTTTATAGATAAATGGCCTATATTAGTCTCAATTATAATCTAATGGGGGCAATATTCATATATAAAATGGGCACACGGCCTTGTCTTTCTGTCTTGTCCAGGCGATGAGGGCAGCGCGCCGGAGGCTACGGCCGGCCCCGGCCTTGCCTATTGAGTCTCCCGTCCGGTCGATGAGGACGGTGCGCCGGAGGCGTGCTGAGCTCTCTCTCCCGTCCGGGTGATGAGGACGGCGTGCCGGAGGCGGCGACCGGCCCTCGCCTTGTCTCTCTCTCTCTCTCTCTCTCTCTCTCTCTCTCTCTCTCTCTCTCCCGTCCGAGGCGATGAGTACGGCGCATCGAAGACGGCGACCGACCGTGGCCTTGCCTATAGAGCTCCCGTCTAGGCATCTTATTCTACTTAACTATCTACGGATGTTGCGCAAGCTTAGCACCGTCACTACTAAACCACATCAATAGCATCATCAAGCAACCATAATCAATACAAGATCCGAGTACTTCCCTAATCACTGTAACAACTCACAGCAATAAAATGCATTTCATGGCTTTCATGAGCATGTCATCACATTTCATTTATGAAATTATTAAGCATAGTGTGAAGAAATTGCACATAAAATATCAAGTTAGCTAAAGAATAAAGGAAGTGTTAAAAAGAAATAAAGTGAGAAGAAAATTCAAGTTTAACATTTTCTATAGCTTAGTTATCACAAATAAAGATTTTTTAAAATGTCCTGAAAAGATTTTGATTTATGAAAATATTTACAAGAAATAAACAAAGTCTCTTTTATTAATTTAACTATGAATTTTTTAACCCAAAAACGATTTTGAGTTTTACCCTGGACTTAATAGGAAATATGCCTAAAATATTCTCAATTACACCCCTGAATTTTCGTAGAAGTTTTGGGGCACCGAAAAGCCACTTTTGAATTACGTGGAAGCACTGGGGTGTTTTTGCAAAATTTTCGGGATCGGCCCGGCGGCCGACCTCTTCTTCCTCTCTCCCCTCTCCCGCGTCTCACCACCGCCCACGGCGCACCGCCTCTCCGGCCGGGTGCCACGACCCCAGCCACGCAGCTGCTTGGCAGCCACGCAGCTGGCTGGTCGGAGCCGCCACGGCAGGGAGATAAAGACCCCGCCGGCTCCCATTTTTCTCCCTCTCCCTCTCATTTCGCCCCGCCATTGCCGCTCTTCACCGGAGCTCGGCGCCGGCTCGCCTTAGCCACTCCCCGTTCACCCCATAGCCGCCGGAGGCTCCGCCGGGACCGTGCGAAGCTTACCCAACCGGTCAATCAGCTTGAGCCCCCTTCACTCGTCGAGGCGCGCGCGTTCTTCTTCCTCGAGCTTCACCGTCGACCCTCCGCCGCCTCCGCAATTCACTAAGCTGTGGTGAGCCGTTGTTGCTCTTTTCTCTTCGTGACGATGTGTAACTCGATGCTCTATGTTCTCGGTACCTCATCCTTGCTTTTGTTCCACGAAAGCCGGGCAATCGCCGTTCTTCTCCGAGTCCGGCCACCGCCATCTCCGCCACTCACGGTGAGCTCCCCTCTCCGCCTTGTGCTCATGTTCCTAGAGATCCCCGACGAGCTTGCTCTTAGTGCGTAGCAGCTCCCGAGCTTTTTCCCTAATTTTTGAGCTCTCGGGTGAGCTCCCCGTCATGCCGGACCGCCGCGAAGCTCGGTCCACGCCGCCGGCGTGGCTAGGGCCGAGCTCATTCTAGTTTCTCTCCACCGGAGTATTCGCCATGTTGTGTAGAGTATATAGGAGCTTCCGCGGCGAGCTTTGGAGCACTCCCGGCCGTCTCCGGCGACCGCGCCGCCGTTCCCCGGCCGCCGCGGTGGCGCCACACCGCGGGCCACACGCGCGCGGGATCGCGTGTGGACACGTGGGGATTTCCTGCGGCCCACCACCGTGGCCCTCCGTGTGGCACGGAATTGTTTTTAAATTTCCAAAATTCGTAGAAAATTCGTTAAAAATCAGAAAAATGCCAAACCAACTTTGTTAGACTCAGAAAAATGAGATCTATTTATTTGTAAAATAAAATATTTATTTTGAATAAATTTATTTTATATTTAGTAATTAATCACTTTCTTTGATTAGAGAAAGGCTATTATTTTATGTAAATAAAATGTTTAATTATGAAAAATAATTTTATTTAATAAAGGAGATACTTGCAGACGAAATTAATGATGAAATTTATTTTCCAAATTTAAAACTTAAACTATACTATTTTATATGATCCCAATCTATTAACCTTTAATCACTTAAAGTAATTATTTATTTATTGCTTAATAAACCAGAATAATTTATTAATTATTAAACCTAATTAATTAGTGAACTTAATTAAGTAATCAAGGAAATAGAACTAATTAATAATAATCTTGATTAAACATTTATTAATCAGCCTAATTAATTGTTAATTAGTGCTTAATGAACATACTTATCCCTGATTTATTCATTAACTAAGGTGATTAAACATTAATCATTAATTATTACTTATGGGACTTAATTAATGAATCCTTGCATACTTTCATCATGAGCATTCATGCATACATGATTGTGATTCGCGACGCATTGCTTGGTCGACTAGGTTACGAAGTGATCGAGATTCCACCCGAGGCGAGTCGGAGCGGGGATCTCGAAGTCGACCCAGCCGCCGAGGACGCTAACTTCGAACGAGACTCAAGACAAGCCCCGGTGCATCCTACCTATGTCTTTAAATATTTTACTTTATCACATAGTACGGTTATGCTTGTGCATTAGGTGTTAGGGAATGGTTGACACCCTAGATGCATTATGGTAGGTTTCCGTTTGTTATTCTATCTTGGTACGGGTAGCTCAATAGAGGCTAAGCTTAATTCATAGTGGCAACGGTAGATGGTTAGGGCACTTAAAGCATGGAGGCTTTAAGAGTTTTGTGTTGACACTAAAAATGATGAGAGTGTTAATGAAGTTGAGGCCGGACGGGCCCCGTAGGAGAAAGGGCAAGACGGAGATGAGGTCTTGCAAGGTGGTAGCCCCGTCCGAGTCGGTCAAGGACCGTACCGTTGTCGACTTAGTTGAACAAGTTTGAACGTACCGCACTACATGCTAGTATCATGGGCCCGACAAGCTGATGTACCCTATCGCCCCGAGAGATGTAGCGTAGCCTGCTCTCTTTTGCCGGTTGTTAGTGAGAGGATAGTCTCACGGGAGGGAGATGGGTCGACCACGAGGGAAGTCGTGGCTTCTCCATACTCCCGGGGAGTTGGAAATGGCTAGTCTGCTGTCGGGTGCTAGCGGGAAAGGTTGTCGTATACGATCGGTGTGATGCGTATACGTCGTGTAGTCGGGTTTTGCCGGCTGGTATAAATCGATTCGAATCGCTGTCCCTCGCGGTAATGAGTACCGCTTGTTTAGCTCGTCACATCGTAGTAAATTATATGGAAGATGAAGATGAGAGATGGAAGGGTTAAGATCTATTTTATCTTGATTGAGAACTTGGTTGAAATAGTGATAGGTTGCAAACACCAAGGCTAATGTACTTAACTCTGAGCTAAAATACTGAAAGTAAGGACCCACCCTTAAATGCTGTTTTTCGCAAAGGAGTAAACCCCACAGCCAGAAAGCCTTTGCATACTAGGCGTCGGCCTTAGCGTGCCATGTTGACGGGTCGGTCTTGCTGAGTATTAGAATACTCGGGGTTTGTTCGTTACCTTTCGGGGAGCGAGTCGTACTACCACGACTTGTATGGCAGCTTCCCCGAAGAGGAGCAATGTCCGGAGGGAGGTTCCCTTCGGTGGGAACGTATCCCCACGCCTTGAAGAGAGAGGACCGTGATGTACGAAGGGCTCGGTGCATCACGTTGTTTCGTTGAAGTCGTTCGAGTTGTATAATAGAACAAGCTTTCGCTTAATACTCGTAGGATGTTAAACTTCAATAATACTATTTTCCGTTGCAAAAATGTTTGTATTTTGAAAACCTGGTTGTATTATACCATGATATATATATTACGGCTTGTATGAGTTGATGTTTACGTTGTAAGTCGCTTCGTCGAGTGTCCCTCTGTACCGATCCATGGGTGTCCCGGAGGAGATGTCACGAGCTGGTATCGGAGCGGTTCGGAGGCAACAGCACATCATTACAAGTCTATTTTCAAAATTTAACACGTTTATACGATAGACAACGAGAGAGTACGGAGCCTATAAGGATATAGAATAGTTAGATTTTTACTAAGCTGTTCGACGTTTGGGTTTTTGGGAAGTGCTAACTATTCGTCGTAGTTTATTTACTATGGTACGTATAGTTAGTTCACGAGCATGCATCATGTTATATTATGCACTAAATAAATATTTGGGTATGTACTTAGTTAGTTCGTAGTACTCTATAGGTTGTTCCGTTCGTTTTCTTACGTGGGAAGAAGTGTTTAACTTGTTTAAACATGTTCCCTGCGAGATGCCGGTCACTCGTGGTAGGAAGCGCGCCCGGGAGGAGGAGGACGCTCGAGCTGCACGTGTGGGCTGAGCTGGAGCAGCAGCTCCACGGCCTGGAGTTGAGGACGCAGAGTCGGGACCGACGGTTGGGTGCTTGGAAGCACCGCTGTCGAGTGGGCTGTCGGGGAGGTTCGGAGGTCCCACGCCGGGATCGGCGAGGCTGGAGGAGCAGCTAGTGGAGGTGACCCGTGCGCGTGACGAGTACCGTGAGGCGGTCATCGCCTTTGACGAGCAGGCTGACTACGGTTACCGAGGAGCGAGACGCCGCTCGCGCGGCAAACGACGTGCACGAGCTACGGTTGGAGCTGGTGACGGCACGGCGGAACCACTTAGTGGAGATCCTGGTCGCGAGAGAGGTCGAGCTGGGTCAGGCTGGAGGGACGGTACAACGGGCTGGCCGAGGCACACCACGCACTTGCTCCACAACCACGACGACCTGGTTTAGCGGTTCGAGCGGTTGCAGCAGCAGCAGCAGCGGGGTCCACCGAGACGACGCCGAGGAGGTCGCTGGGATGGACTACGAGCCACCACCCGCTTCACCGGCCGAGGACGTTGAGTCGGACGGTGACGGCCACGCGCCGTCGGCCTAGTTGGGTTGTGTTTCAGCGATGTAGGGGATAGCCACATTTTGCTGACATAGGTCGGATGTAGATAGGGTACTAGCAGGTGTTTGGGGCAGTTGGGAGTGTATGAAAAGTGGGATTGAGTTGTACCAACAATAACAAATGGAAAGGAAGTGGTAGTAATATATATATATGCAGTTGCTAGAATAAAAAGATTTGCTGAAATATTAGGATTAGTTTCTACTTGTATACGATACTCTTACCTCTTCACGAGAGATGGACAGCACAAGTACGGGTGTGAGTGAAGTAAGAGGATCAAAGGAGGATGTTCGTGTAGTCGAGTGGAGAGACAGCTGCAGGAAAAGGAGGAGTTGTTAGCACTTAGAGAGGCGCGAGTTGCTAAACAAGGAGCAGCAAATTCAATTTAAGGATCAGCAACTAGCAAACGCGCATGCAGCGATCACTCGGTTAGAGCAAGATCTACTGCAAGCACACAATGCAATAATAAATGAAGCAATAGGACAACAACCTCCAGGAGATGAACCGATAGTGCAGGAAAATCCTATGGAGGCTGAATACGAAGAAGAAGAGGAGGATCCTGAAGAGATAATGGACGTGGATTCAGTCATAGACTTCACGGAGATTCCACGACTAGAGGATGCGAGAATCCGAGACGAGGCGGTTCCATAAGCCGGGAGGTGACATCCGGGCGTCGCGAAGAATAGTAGGGTGCTAGCTAGTAGCAAGTGAGAAAACTAGTATGTAAAATAGGCACTAGTTAAATAACGAGCGTGATGTAACCACGCATGAGTGTATGATAGGAATCGTTGTAACGTGGATGTATAAAGATGTGTTACTTGGATTTGGTGGTGCTTTAATAAAGATGGATTGTTGCATAAGATTGGAGTTCTCATCTACGTATTCCTGTTCTTCCATTATTATGTTGGAATGAAGATGTCTAACGTAAACTTTTCTTGGACAGAATGGTTGGAACAAGGAGACGCGATGAGCCCGAGAGTTCTCAGCGCGGGGCGGGAACACCACCACCACCCTCGACCTTGGCACGAGGCCATCGCTGCGGTGCTAGATTCTCGCGCGGAGCAGCGAGAATTGTTGGAGCAATTGGTTCGTAACACTGCTCCACGGGAACGTCACCGGGGCCGCAATGCACCGGAAGAAAGGGTGACCTTCTCGGACTTTCTATCGGTTCGCCCCGGTCTTCTCGGATGCGGGTGAGCCCTTGGAAGGCGACAAGCGGTTACGCACCATCGAGTCAAAGCTAGAGCTGTTTCCATGTACGGATCATCGAGAAGACTCTCTTCGCTTCCCAACAATTGCAAGGATTTGCGGGAGCCTGGTGGGCCAACTACAAAGCGATGTTTCCTCCAGGACATCAAGTTTCGTGGGTAGAGTTCACTAAAGCCTTCACGAGAGCATCATATCCTAGAAGGCTTAATGAATCGAGAAGAGGAAGGAGTTCCTATCGCTGAAGCAAGGGGACATGAATGTGCACACCTACTCCAAGGTATTTAACCGCCTTGCTCGAGTACGCTCCTGAACATGTGGACACGAGATGCCAAGAAGAAGAACCTGTTCAAGGAGGGAATGAGTACCAAGCTACGGTCTCGCTTGGTGTTGAACAAGACCGACGGCTTCAGCGACTTTGTGAGTGACGCTATTGCACTCGGAGGACTCTATCCGTCTTCATCGGACGGAGAAGAACAAGAAGAGGCCGGCTACGGGACAAGGAAGTGGGGGATCATCAAAGTACGAGGCTGGTCTAGACTGCACCATCGAGTCGGCGTTATCAGCATACACCCTCTCTTCCCAATTTTTACCGGCAGAATCAATCACCCCGACAATCTCGGCAGCAGCGGTCGAATCGATGTCGTCCGCCTTACCAACAACGAGAATGCTCGAGAATCCCAGGACCGGTGGGTCAAGCACCGCAACGGTATGGACCGCCATGTTTCAATTGTGGCCGTTCGGGACATTATTACCGCGAGTTGTCCATATCCTCGGAAGGCACCATATGCACCCGGACCTCAAGGACAGCCGCGAGAACCAACGGAGGGCACCGGCCAAGAATACCCAAGTGAAGACGGCCGTGCCAACTTTACTACGGCTGAGGAGCTACCCGAAGGAGGACAAATCTTAGCGGATATGTTTTCTATCGCTGAACATCCTGCTATGGTTTTATTTGATTCGGGAGCTACGCATAATTTCATCGACAAGTAATATATTGCTAAGCATCGCATCATGCCATCCAAGTTGCTATGTGCTCATATCATTTCAACACCTGGGGGTAAAATCCTTACTAATGAAGAAGCTGCCAATATGCCATTAAGATTAGGTAGCAAGGTTTATCCTACTTCATTAATCATACTTGGATGGGCAAGGGTTAGATGCAATTATTGGCATACAATGGATGAATTTCCATAAGGCGGTATTGGTTATAGCATCTCGAGCCGTATATCCGAACTCTCCTGTTCATGGTCGAGATTGCTTGCTCTTAGCTTTTCCTCAAGCTATGCTGCCAATGGTCAATAAGGTGGTAGGTAAGAGTTTGAAGGATATACCCGTAGTACGTGAGTATCCGGATGTCTTTCCGGACGACTTGCCGGGACTACCGCCGGATCGAGCGGTAGAGTTTAAGATAGAGTTACAGCACTGGAACAGCACCAATATCAAGAAGACCGTATCGGATGCAGCCGAATGAGCTGGCAGAATTGAAGGTACAACTAAAGGAATTGTTGGACAAAGGTTATATACGCCCAAGTTCATCGCCGTGGGGATGCCCGACCTTGTTCGTAAAGAAGAAAGACAAGACATTGAGGCTATGTGTGGATTATAGACCTCCGAATTCGGTTACCATCAAGAACAAGTATCCTCTCCCGAGGATTGATATCTTGTTTGATCAAGCTGATGGGAGCTAAAGTTTTCTCCAAGATAGATCTTCGCTCGGGATACCATCGGATTAAGATCGGAGCTGAAGATATACCGAACACTGCATTTTCCACAAGGTATGGACTTTATGAGTATCTGTTTATGTCATTTGGATTGACCAACGCACCAGCACATTTCATGTATCTCATGAATTCGGTATTCATGCTCGAGTCTGGACAAGTTTGTCGTGGTATTCATTGACGACATCTTGATCTACTCGAAGTCGGAAGAGGAACATGCCAATCACTTAAGAGTGGTGTTGCAACGACTCGGGGATCATCGGCTCTATGCTAAGTTCAGCAAGTGTGAATTTTGGCTAAAAGAAGTACCGTTCCTAGGTCACGTGATATCAGCCGAAGGAGTGGCCGTTGACCCAGGCAAAGTTCAAGAGGTGTTGGATTGGGAATCACCGAAGTCTGTTTCACGGATCGGGAGTTTCTTGGGATTGGCTGGTTACTACAGAAGGTTTATTCCAAACTTCTCAAAGATTGCCAAGCCAATGACTAAGCTATTGGAAAAGGATAAGAAGTACGTGTGGAGCAAAGAAAGTGAAGAAGCTTTTCAAACATTGAAGAAGTTGTTGACCATCGCTCCCGTACTTGCTCAGCCAGATTTGACGAAGCCTTTTGATGTGTATTATGATGCATCGGGAACAGGACTCGGATGTGTTCTAATGCAGGAGGGTCGAGTGATTGCCTATGCGTCCCGACAACTAAGGCGTCATGAGGAACACTATCCTACGCATAATCTGGAACTAGCCGCGAGTGGTACTCGCACTGAAAGGTTGGAGACACTATCTCTTGGGTAACTTGGTACATTTATACACGGACCACAAGAGTCTCAAGTACATTTTCACTCAAGCGGATCTGAATAAGCGACAACGAAGATGGTTAGAACCGATCAAGGATTATGAATTAGAAATTCACTATCACCCAGGGAAAGCAAACGTGGTAGCTGATGCATTAAGTCGCAAGGCCCATTGCAATAATCTCACGGCTCAATTGTTGATTCAAGCACATCCATCCGAAGGCGAGGAGCCAAACCTTAGGATTATTCCATATGGAACCTTGACTAATTTGGCTCTAATTCCTACCATACGTGAAGAAGTGGTAGCAGCTCAACGGAAAAGTGTTGGTATAGGGCACATAAAGAGACGACTCACGAAGGGTGAAGTTAAATGCTTCGGGGAGGACGAAGCAGGAGTTATTTGGTTCAAGAATCGATTGGTAGTACCAAAAGATCTACCACTTCGCAAGAAGATAATGGATGAAGCTCATACGTCCAAATACTCTATTCATCCTGGAACCAATAAGATGTATCAAGATCCGAAGCAAAGATTTTGGTGGACACGCATGAAGCGGGAAATAGCCAAGTATGTCAATGAATGCGATGTCCGTCGACGGGTCAAAGCCGAGCACTTGAAGCAAGCAGGACCCTTACAACCTCCGAGTATTCCTGAATGGAAGTGGGAAGACGTCGGCATGGATTTCATCGTGCGATTACCACTAAGTCCACGGAAACATGACTCTATCCGGGTTATTGTGGACGGGTTGACGAAGTCTGCTCACTTCATACCGGTACATACTCGATACACGCCGAGAAGTATGCGAGAACTCTACATTGCTCGAATTCTCTGTTTGCATGGAGTGCCAAAAACCATTATATCGGACGAGAGGAACACAATTTGTCTCCGGATTCGGGAACAACTACAAGAATCCTTGGGAACGAAGTTGATACGAAGCTCGACATATCATCCTCAAACAGATGGCCGGACAGAAAGGATCAATCAATATCTCGAGGATATGCTTCGAGCATATGTCCCGACCTACGGTAAAGATTGGGAGAAGTGCTTACCGTTAGCGGAGTTTTCCTACAATAACGGCTATCAAGAGAGTGCCGGAATGTCACCGTTCCAAGCTCTATATGGACGTAGTTGTCGTACACCCTTGAATTGGTCCGAAAGTGGAGAAAGAGTAATCTTCGGACCGGATCTAGTAAGAGATGCGGAGGAACAAGTACGTCTCATCCAACAGAACCTCAAGAGGGCTAAATCTCGACGGATCGGCTATACCGACAAAAGACGTCGAGAGTTAGTATTTCAGGTTGGAGATCAAGTCTATCTTCGAGTATCTCCTACCAAAGGTGTTCAAAGGTTTGGAATCAAAGGCAAGTTGGCACCACGATACATAGGACCTTTTCCGATCCTGGAGAGATATGGAGCCGTGGCGTATCGTGCTGGAATTGCCGTCCCACTTGGCAGGTATCCACAACATATTTCATGTATCTCAATTAAAGAAGTGTTTGAAACCACCGATGGATATACCGACAGTTGAGGTAGAACAGATTACAACCGGACTTGACGTATGACGAACGTCAAGTCAAAGTTCTCGACACCAAGGATCGAGTGACTCGACATAGGACCATTAAGTTCTACAAAGTTCAATGGAGTAATCACTCGGAAGCTGAAGCTACTTGGGAACAAGAAGAATTTCTTCGATCAAACTACCCCGAGTTCTTTAGTACTGTCGTCCGGTCGCTTCAATCGTGAATCTCGGGACGAGATTCGTGTAAGGGGGAGGGCTGTAACAACTCACAGCAATAAAATGCATTTCATGGCATTCATGAGCATGTCATCACATTTCATTTATGAAATTATTAAGCATAGTGTGAAGAAATTGCACATAAAATATCAAGTTAGCTAAAGAATAAAGGAAGTGTTAAAAAGAAATAAAGTGAGAAGAAAATTCAAGTTTAACATTTTCTATAGCTTAATTATCACAAATAAAGATTTTTGAAAATGTCCTGAAAAGATTTTGATTTATGAAAATATTTACAAGAAATAAACAAAGTCTCTTTTATTAATTTAACTATGAATTTTTTAACCCAAAAACGATTTGGAGTTTTACCCTGGACTTAATAGGAAATATGCCTAAAATATTCTCAATTACACCCCTGAATTTTCGTAGAATTTTTGGGGCACCGGAAAGCCACTTTTTAATTACGTTTCCCGGGGTGTTTTTGCAAAATTTCCGGAGCGGCCCGGCGCCGACCTCTTCTTCCTCTCTCCCCTCTCCCGCGTCTCACCACCGCCCGCGGCGCACCGCCTCTGCGGCCGGGTGCCACGACCCCAGCCACGCAGCTGCTTGGCAGCCACACAGCTGCTGGCCGGAACCGCCACGGCGAGGAGATAAAGACCCCGCCGGCTCCCATTTTTCTCCCTCTCCCTCTCATTTCGCCCCCGCCATTGCCGCTCTTCACCGGAGCTCGGCGCCGGCTCTCCTTAGCCACTCCCCGTTCACCCCACAGCCGCCGGAGGCTCCGCCAGGACCGTGCGAAGCTTAACCAACCGGTCAATCAGCTTGAGCCCCCTTCACTCGTCGAGGCGCGCGCGTTCTTCTTCCTCGGGCTTCACCGTCGACCCTCCGCCGCCTCCGCAATTCACTAAGCCGTGGTGAGCCGTTGTTGCTCTTTTCTCTTCGTGACGATGCGTAACTCGATGCTCTATGCTCTCGGTACCTCATCCTTGCTTTTGTTCCACGAAAGCCGGGCAATCGCCGTTCTTCTCCGAGTCCGGCCACCGCCATCTCCGCCACTCACGGTGAGCTCCCTCTCCGGCTGTGCTCATGTTCCTAGAGATCCCCGACGAGCTTGCTCTTAGTGCGTAGCAGCTCCCGGAGCTTTTCCCCTAATTTTTGAGCTCTCGGGTGAGCTCCCCGTCATGCTCGGACCGCCGCGAGCTCGGTCCTCGCCGCCGGCGTGGCTAGGGCCGAGCTCATGCTAGTTTCTCTCCACTAGAGTATTCGCCATGTTGTGTAGAGTATATAGGAGCTTCCGCGGCGAGCTTTGGAGCACTCCGGCCGTCTCCGGCGACCGCGCCGCCGTTCCCTAGCCGCCGCGGTAGCGCCACACCGCGGGCCACACGCGCGCGGGATCGCGTGTGGTCACGTGGGGATTTCCTGCGGCCCACCCCGTGGCCCTCCGTGTGGCACAGAATTGTTTTTAAATTTCCAAAATTCGTAGAAAATTCGTTAAAAATCGGAAAAATGCCAAACCAACTTGGTTAGACTCGGAAAAATGAGATCTATTTATTTGTAAAATAAAATATTTATTTTGAATAAATTTATTTTATATTTAGTAATTAATCACTTTCTTTGATTAGAGAAAAGCTATTATTTTATGTAAATAAAATGTTTAAATAAAAAATAATTTTATTTAATAAAGGAGATATCTGCAGACGAAATTAATGATGAAATTTATTTTCCAAATTTAAAACTTAAACTGTACTATTTTATATGATCCCAATCTATTAACCTTTAATCACTTAAAGTAATTATTTATTTATTGCTTAATAAACCAGAATAATTTATTAATTATTAAACCTAATTAATTAGTGAACTTAATTAAGTAATCAAGGAAATAGAACTAATTAATAATAATCTTGATTAAACATTTATTAATCAGCCTAATTAATTGTTAATTAGTGCTTAATGAACATACTTATCCCCGATTTATTCATTAACTAAGGTGATTAAACATTAATCATTAATTATTTATTTATGAGACTTAATTAATGAATCCTTGCATACTTTCCTCATGAGCATTCATGCATACATGATTGTGATTCGCGACGCATTGTCTGGTCGACTAGGTTCGAAGTGATCGAGGTTCCACCCGAGGCGAGTCGAGAGCGGGGATCTCGAAGTCGACCCAGCCGCCGAGGACGCTAACTTCGAACAGACTCAAGGCAAGCCCCGGTGCATCCTACATATGTCTTTAAATATTTTACTTTATCACATAGTACAGTTATGCTTGTGCATTAGGTGTTAGGGAATGGTTGACACCCTAGATGCATTATGGTAGGTTTCCGTTTGTTATTCTATACTTGGTACAGGTAGCTCAATAGAGGCTAAGCTTAATTCATAGTGGCAACGGTAGATGGTTAGGGAACTTAAAGCATGGAGGCTTTAAGAGTTTTGTGTTGACACTAAAAATGATGAGAGTGTTAATGAAGTTGAGACCGGACGGGCCCCGTAGGAGAAAGGGCAAGACGGAAATGAGGTCTTGCAAGGTGGTAGCCCCGTCTCGAGCCTGGACAAGGACCGTATCGTTGTCGACTTAGTTAAACAAGTTTGAACGTACCGCACTACATGCTGGTATCATGGGTCCAGCAAGCTGATGTACCCTATCGCCCTGCGAGATGTAGCGTAGCCGGCTCTCTTTTGCCGGCTGTTAGTGAGAGGATAGTCTCACGGGAGGGAGATGGGTCGACCACGAGGAAAGTCGTGGCTTCGCCATACTCCCGGGGAGTTGGAAATGGCTAGTCTGCTGTCAAGTGCTAGCGGGAAAGGTTGTCGTATACGATCGGTGTGATGCGTATACGTCGTGTAGTCGGGCTTTGCCAGCTGGTATAAATCGATTCGAATCGCTGTCCCTCGCAGTAATGAGTACCGCTTGTTTAGCTCGTCACATCGTAGTAAATTATATGGAAGATGAAGATGAGAGATGGAAGGGTTAAGATCTATTTTATCTTGATTGAGAACTTGGTTGAAATAGTGATAGGTTGCAAACAATAAGGCTAATGTACTTAACCCGAGCTAAAATACCGAAAGT
Organism: Chloris gayana; assembly: GCA_031894775.1. Classification (NCBI taxonomy): domain Eukaryota; kingdom Viridiplantae; phylum Streptophyta; class Magnoliopsida; order Poales; family Poaceae; genus Chloris; species Chloris gayana. The sequence goes on from JAUNZO010000427.1 coordinate 35,340, forward strand.
AAGGACCCACCCTTAAATGCTGTTTTTCGCAAAGGAGTAAACCCCACAGCCGGAAAGCCTTTGCATACTAGGCGTCGGCCTTAGCGTGCCATGTTGACGGGTCGAGTCTTGCCGAGTATTAGAATACTCGGGGTTTGTTCGTTACCTTTCAGGGAACGAGTCGTACTACCACGACTTGTATGGCAGCTTCCCCGAAGAGGAGCAATGTCCGGAGGGAGGTTCCCTTCGGTGGGAACGTATCCCCACGCCTTGAAGAGAGAGGACCGTGATGTACGAAGGGCTCAAGTACATCACGTTGTTTCGTTGAAGTCGTACTGAGTTGTATAATAGAACAAGCTTCCGCTCAATACTCGTAGGATGTTAAACTTCAATAATACTATTTTCCGCTGCAAGAATGTTTGTATTTCAAAAACTCGCTTCGTCGAGTGTCCCTCCGTACCGATTCCCGGGTGTCTCGGAGGGGATGTCACAATCACCACGATTAAGATAGCATCGGAATATTTAGCCTAGAACTAAGCAATTGGAACAAGCATATGCAGGCCGCGTCGATTGGCGCGAGCCATGTCTTCATCGATCTGCTCTCCAAGTCGGTTCTCATCTCTTCTATGGCTTCCATGTGGGCCTTTTACATCATGAGCTTCGAGATAACGTCTCGCATTACACGTTTGAGCCTTGGAGTTTCCTACATCTTTTCTAGCCAAATATCTTCAAGCATCTTACGCAAGTAACCTTCCATAATAGTGGAATGGACCTCGGACAACCCTTAATGGGCAAAATCATCTCTACGGCGATCGGTGCGCGTCTGCGTCGCTCGCCACAGATGGGGCTTCTGCGCCTCTCTTGTCTTTTGTCCTCTGTGTAGCCTTCATTTTTGTCAATTTTACCTATATCTATAATAAAGCTCCGAAATCATGCATATACAAATATATAACTATTTTTATAGATAAATGGCCTATATTAGTCTCAATTATACTCTAATGGGGGCAATATTCATATATAAAATGGGCACCTGGCCTTGTCTCTCTGTCTTGTCCAGGCGATGAGGGCGAGCAGCCGGAGGCTACGGCTGGCCCCGGCCTTGCCTATTGAGTCTCCCGTCCGGTCGATGAGGACGGTGCGCCGGAGGCGTGCTGAGCTCTCTCTCCCGTCCAGGTGATGAGGACGGCGTGCCGGAGGCGGCGACCGACCCTCGCTCTTCTCTCTCTCTCTCTCTCTCTCTCTCTCCCGTCCGAGGCGATGAGTACGGCGCATCGGAGACGGCGACCGACCGTGGCCTTGCCTATAGAGCTCCCGTCTAGGCGATGAGGATGACACGCCGAGGCACCGGAGGAGACAGAGAAGAAGAAGAGAGAGAAGAGAGGTGGGCCCCAATATTGCTGACGTGATGGTCTGACATGTGGGCCCTAGCTGCTACGTAGGACTAAACCACTCAGGAAGAAAAAGTGGTTTCGAAAGTTCAGGGAGCCCAAATACCCAATTTCGTAGTTGAGGGAGGAAAATCGAAGTAACCAATAGTTAGGGAGGTTAAAAGGACTTCTTCCTTTTTCTTATTTTCCTGATACTTATACGTATCGGTCACGTATCCATGGCGTATCCATGACCGTCGGGTTTGAGACACGAATACGTTGTGTTGTTGGTGTATCGGTGTTTTGGAGTCATAAACGAAAGGAGAACAGCTAGCTTGGAGCCAAATATTGAGGCAGATTCGGGTGGGTGAAGAAATCAGATTATTTCCTATTTTATTTATCTGAATATATATTAAATTTAAGTATTTGTTAATTGGAGTCAAATATGGACTAATAGCATGGAGCCCAATATTGAAGGATGCAGATCCCGGTGGATGGAGGGATGAGATTTTCTTTTCTATGTTATTAATCCGAATTTATATTTTTATTATGAATTTTTAATATTTTTAGAGTCAAATATGGACTCTTTGTTTTTTTATCTCGACCGTCAAATCTTCATAAAAATCAAACAGTCGATATCTTCTTTTGGTTGATTAACGTGGGAATTTCTTTTCCTTGAAAACGAACGTGGTGGCTCCTTTTAACCTTATAATACAAATATAATAGATGGATAGATAGATCAATCCAAACACTATTCATCATCCATTTGTACAGTTATTCGTTCTCCCTTTGCCTTATACTAGAAAAAGAAATATCGTTGTGGAAGCTCCACCTGTCAATAAAACCCACATTCAGCCTGGCCGTCGGGCATCAGATAGTGGTAGGCCAAGGTATGTTTCAGGGAATGCTGAAATGGGGCAGCTCAGAACTTGGGATATAGTTTGAGTGTCCTCTTTTGGTATGCAGATAGGAACAGAAGTGGATTTCAAGAAATTGATATGTAGATCAGATGTCAGAGTGAAAGCGTCCAGAATTTCTTTTAACAGTCTAGCCTGCTGATCACTGCCTTCCAAGATAATTAATGTGTCATCGGCATATTGTAGTACCAATGCCGGGTCATCAGGAAATATAGGGTGTTTGAGTAAGCCTTGGCTGGTGAAAGCTTTGATTGTTTGCTGCGGTGCATCCACCACTACTATGAACAATAGCGGAGAAAGGGGATCACCCTGACATAGTCCTCCTTTCATTTGTATCCAAGGTCCTGGAACCCCGTTACTTTGGAATGACTTCTTGTAATAGAGTTGCTAGTGTCTTTGTCAACCATTTAACACTATAGCAAAAACTCACTATAGCCACGGTTGGGGGGCTCTACAGCCACGGTCAGCCCCAACCGTGGCTATGTTTCCGAGACTACAGAAAACCATCCGTAGCCTCGGAAAACAGAACAACCGTGGCTATAGTACTCAACTATAGCCACGGTTCACTATGTCAACCGTGGCTATAGTGGCGTACTATAGCCACGGTTAACATAGCCAACCGTGGCTATAGTAGGACACTATAGCCACGGTTCGCCACGTAGACCGTGCCTATAGTGGAATACTATAGCCACGGTTCAGTAAACCAACCGTGGCTATAGTGGACACCACTATAGCTACGGTTGGCATAGTGAACCGTGGCTATTTACTTTTTTAACAATAAAAAAAATACGATTTAGAAATAATAAATTTCAATTACATAACATTAACCATAATTACATCACATTAACATTAAAGTATTACATCACATTAATATTTACAAATATTTACAAATATTAACAAAATCCATCAAAAGTTTAATAATGTGAACATCACAATGTTTTTTCAAACTAAGTCTACACTATACGAATCTTCAACAACATCGGGCTCGTACGGTCGTTTCGAGCCGCACCACTCGAAAAGTGCCCGATGCTTCTTCGTCACTTCACTTTGCTCGTCAAAGAACCGACCACGAGGATCGATGACCTCCCTAAGCAAGAAACGGCACATCCTAGCGACAATGTAGTACATGTCATTTATACTTAGATGCTTTCGTGCCGTCGGGAATCCATTCTTGGATATTTCATTCAATATCTTTCTGTCCGTTATCATTGCCTTTTCTAGACTTTTTGTTCGCTATCAATAAATACATAAAAGTTGGTACATGATAGACAAAAAAAGAAAGAATGTAAATTAAACAGATGCAATCTTAGCGTACCTCCTCGGTGGTCTCATGGGTGATGACATTCAAGTAGGATGCAGCGGAGCTCGAATACGCACATGCGTAGTATCCACGAGTGCACACTACCTTTTACTTGCTTAATGCACTTGTTAAATAGAGTGAAGTAAAAAACATCACTAGCAGCATAAAAAAATTAGATGTGTGTGACGTGTGTCTTACCGGAAATTTATGACGAAAGTATATTTGTTTCCGAATTCTATAACGTGCCACCTTCGGGTTCTTTACGTAGTTCAAATAAGCACTACAGTATTGAGAAAAGGGTATTATTGCATGAAATTATCGCTATTTAATTGTACGTCTATACTTACCAATTTATAACGCTCACGATATCTTCGTAGCGATTGGAGTCGTAGTCAAGGCTATCCAAGACTAATAGATATCCAATTTTTGGCATGATCAGGAAACAAATCCAATGACCACTCGCAACAAAAGATCGTATTCGTTAGTATGTCATCTATCTTTACGACTAACGAGAGGAAGGTAGTGGTCGAACTTACTCGAAGTGGTAAGGCGCGTAAATGGCGTGACAATCCTGCCATTCCCTGAAGCACCTGTAAATATAACCTGCAACTCGACCCCTAGCTTTTGTCCTCATGGTGTCCTTCGGTTCTTGTAACTCTTGTGGTGTCTTATCCTTATATATCTTGTCTTTCTCATTTATCCAGGGGTTGATCGCACTTTGATTGATCAAGCTCGGATTGAGATACCCAACCTTCCAATCGGGTTTGTCGTATCTCTTCTTTTGAAATGTTGAATTCAAGCTACATTAAAAGCAAAAGGGAGTGTGTAACATGTACTTGCAAAAAGTATGAGACAAGAAAAAGATGGATGGAGGCACTTACATGCACCACAAGGTTACGAAGGTCGTGTCCATCTCGCCGAGACGAAACATAGTGTGGATATCATTGAAATATAGTCCAAGGACCGAATCACCGGTGTCGTTGAACACGTCCCTCGGAAGCTTACAGGTGATCATATCCACTCCTTCTTTCGCTGCCGCTACGTACCGGTCATGCAGCTTCCGCATCTCCCACGGTAGGTTTGACAACATGTTTTTAGATACGAGGGGTTTGCCAAAGATGAAATTTGGGAAGTCCTCATTCTCGTCACGACCCTCAAATATGTCATCATCGTAATGTACCAATTGACGAGGTTCCGTGATTGGCTGCACGGGTCCCTTCCTCATTCGCTCCAAGTATTTCGTGACATGTTCGGGTTGCGGCTTTGACGGATCCACCCCCGCGAGCGTAATCATCCTAGGAATTACAGGAGTAAACTCCTTACGAAGAGGCTCGATAAGCGAGGCTCTTCATCCAAGGCTAGGGTTTCAGCTTACGGCTCGACGGAGGAGATACATTGCCCTTCCGGCTCGACAAGAGGCACTATTTGTTGCTTGAGGGTCCTCATAGCTGTGTACTTGTGGCGGTTTCTTGCTGCGGGCTGTCCGCGAGTATAGGACTCATAACCGCTTCATGTCCTTGTTCAGCTTGTTCCTTAGCGGCTGAAGCGAGCACCCGACAAAGGAGACGGTTCTCCTGCTCCAGCTTCATCCCCCGTGAATTGTTGACTCTCATGAACCGATCCGTGTCCGGACAAGGGGGAGGGGAAACTCGTGGTTACGAGAGCACAACCTCACGACGTTTCCACATGATGAACGAACCGATAGCATCATGTAGAGTTATAATCCCCGCGTCGGGTATGGGGCACTCAATCTCGTGCTCCTCACATCCTTGGTTGACCTCCTCGACGGTAACACGGACGTACCCGGGTGGAATATCCATGTTGTGGAGTGTTCGTCCTGGAAGTGCTCTACCGGTTGCAACCTTCATGGTCTTTCCCTTGTAACCAAACGGCACATGCAGCTCACAAGGACATTCTTGCGTTATCACTTCCCCTTCTAACGGGGAGGTAAAGCTAGGCGAAGTGGTTGGGACGAGTAGGAGTCGTGCTGGGGATACTTCCACTTCGCGAGTCGGCTTGGTACATCTCCATCTGTCTCCTCCACTCTTCCTTGTCCCTCTCCTCCTTATCTTTCTTGTGAAATTTATGTTTTTTGTACAACGAGGCGAAAGAGCTAGAGGAGAAACCCTCTTTCCAAGTTGCCTTGGAGGACACTCGCTCGCACCCGCCCGCCATGCTCTTTGGTCCCCACAGCAAGAGAGAGTTGGTCTCGTGATATTCGGATTGAATAATACCGGATCGCGTCTGCGACTTGATGTCACCCGTCAATTGCTTGGATAACTTGCGCCGATTCCGCGTCCATCGGAATAATCTCCCCATTTTCATCCATTTTAGAGTGCGCACGGACCCAATTTTTGGCACGCGGCTCGAGGCCCTCTAGTGGATCAGGCTTCCCTTCGAGCACGGAGCTTTTCTTCCATCGCCTTCCACTCCGGAATCTTTTTCTTGTAGCCGCCGGGGCCCAAGTGTGGCTTGTACTTATTTTTTCTGTTCAGCTCTAACATCTTTGCACTAAGGTCCTTGGCAGGCCCAGCTGTCTTCTGCTGAACAAATTCTTCCCGATCCTGTGGACTTATTTGACTATAATCGTCAAAGGGTGTTATGCCACGTTTCACGTAACGGCGGTTTAGTCGGAACCTCCATTCTCGAAAGATATGTGACATTGCGGTCAGCGTTGCCTTCTTGGCTTTCTCGAGGTCCGCTGGTGGGAAGAGAATGTGTGATCTAACGGCATTTCACATTTCCTCTTTACGCTCTTGAGGAACCAGCTTCCATTCGGTCCAGGTTATTTTGCATTTCTCCACGACAACAACACCACAACGATTCCGCCATTTTGCATGGACACCCATTGGTTCAACGAGGCTCCCGGTCGGCGGGGTCCGGTGTTGTCACCTCATATGTGCCCTCGGCCTTGTTCGCGGACCGTTTACCCCCACGCTTGCGCTTTACGGGGACTCATGGGCCGGTATGTTTTCCGTTTGCTCCTCATGAGGTGTGTCTTCGCAAGCCATGGAATGTGTCGCTTGTGCGGCCAAGGCACGACGAACACTTCGTCGAGGAACCTACCATATAAAGAATCATTGAAGCTCGGTAATATGCTAATACGGGAAACTTGAAATATTTAAAGAAAGAATGACATTTCACGTGATACCTCTTACGAGGGCACGTAATCTGGGTCCTCATTAATACCCCTAGGTTCACGACGCTGGGGGGGGTGAGGATCCTCTCGGTTCTTCCCATTGTCCACTTGATGAGGAGCTTTCATGGTTCATATTCACAACATCCTCCCGTGTATACTTGGATCGGGGGCTGTCCGCCATTATAGGATTTGATACCTTTAGCGTAACAATGAAAAGATTTAGTAGCAAACAATTAGAGGAAAGAGTTAAAATAGAGAAAAGATGATAGAAAAGGATTATTTAGCATTGGCATCGGAACATGGATAGCATCGGGATCAAATAGAAGAAGAGGAAGACGAGATAGAAGGACATACAATGTAGAACACTTTCATAAGAAAGGCAGGTGCACACTATGCAATGCATACCACAATTTATACGACCTCGAGGTAAATAGGTCGGGATACTTGGGTATCCTCCGGAAAATCAAATATAATGTGCCATACACATCACAAAGATGATCCGGAGAATACCCAATCATCCGACCATGTCTACCTAAGGTCGTACGAGTTGCGGTATGTCTTGCATTTTATTGTACCAACCTTCCTAATGAAAGACACCCTACATTCTATATTCTTCTACCCCATCTTCCCGTTCTCCTAAATATGCATATGCTTATCAAGAGTCATCGTCATCCGCCAAAAAGTTAGAATTTTTTTGAAGACTTAGTTGAAAATATATTTTTCCAAGAAAATGAGTACATTCCATGGCATCGGAACGGGGAAGAAGAGGATGCAGCTGAGGAGGATGAACATACAATGTAGAACACTTTCATAAGAAAGGCAGGTGCACACTATGCAATGCATACCACAATTTATACGACCTCGGGGTAGATAGGTCAGGATACTTGGGTATCCTCCGGAAAATCAAATATAATGTGCCATACACATCACAAAGATGATCCGGAGAATACCCAAGCATCCGACCATGTCTACCCCAGGTCATACGAGTTGCGGTATGTCTTGCATTTTATTGTACCAACCTTCCTAATGAAAGACACCCTACATTCTATATTGATCCCCCCAGCTACCTCCTCTTCTATCAACAATCATCATCTGCCAAAAAGATTAGATTTTTTGCTCTCGGTGCGGGTTGCCGAATCAACGGCCATCCAACGCTATCGTTAAGGTCATCGACTCGTATGTCAACATATTTCCAACATCCGAGGATGCGGTCCATGCTGCCACACTCATCTCACTTTGCCCGCTTTCATCATCGAGCATGGCTAGACCATGAATTAGAGGAGAAAAGTGAGGAAAGAGAGGAGAAAAGATAGAAAACAAAGGAAATAGAGGAGAAAAGAGCGGAAAGAGAGGAAGAGATTAAGGAGAGGAAAGAGAGGTGAAAAAAGAGATAGGAGATGAGGAAATAGTTTTTATTTAAAAATAATGGTCTAGCCATGAAAAAGAGGAGAAAACAGAGGAAGAGAGGTAATAGAGGAAAGAGAGGGCATATGAAATGGTGGCTTTGGCTTCACTTAGGTTTTACTTGAAATAGGTGACATAGGTGGAGAGGTAATAGAGGAAAGAGAGGGCATATGAAATGGTGGCTTTGGCTTCACTTAGGCTTTACTGAAATAGGTGACATAGGTGGAGAGGTAATAGAGGAAAGAGAGGGCATATGAAATGGTGGCTTTGGCTTCACTTAGGCTTTACTCGAAATAGGTGACATAGGTGGAGAGGGAAAAGAGGAAGACACGTATGCTTTACTGAAATATCGATCCAGGATTTCAGTAAAGCCTAAGTGTCCATCTCAGCAATGCTGATCCTAAGCAACCCAATAAACGAGCAATTTCAGCACATAGATAAATATCGATCCAGGATTTCAGTAAAGCCTAAGTGTCCAACTCAACAATGCTGCACATAGATAAATATCGATCCTAAGCAACCCAATAAGCGAGCATTTCAGCACATAGATAAATATCGATCCAGGATTTGAGTAAAGCCTAAGTGTCCATCTCAACAATGCTGCACATAGATAAATATCGATCCTAAGCAACCCAATAAGCGAGCATTTCAGCACATAGATAAATATCGATCCAGGATTTCAGTAAAGCCTAAGTGTCCATCTCAACAATGCTGCACATAGATAAATATCAAACCTAAGCAACATTTAAGTAATGGGGAGTTTAGATGCCAAAGCAATCGATAAATATCTATGTGCAACATTTAATTCAAGCCAGCAACCAAAGCCAAAGCAATCGATAAATAACTATGTGCAGCATTTCATTAAAGCCAACGAGACAAAGCCAAAGCCATCGATAAATATCTATGTGCAGCATTTCAGTAACGCCAGCAGCCAAGCCAAAGCCATCGATAAATATCGATCTAGGATTTCAGTAAAGCCAACGGCCAGCAGCGAAGGCCATCAATATTTATCTATGTGTAGAATTTCAGTAAAGCCAACATGCCTCAAACCCATTGTATCATAGCAGATCCCATGGAACATAGCAGGCATTGTATCATAGCAGAACCCATGGAACATAGCGAGGCATAACAGATCGAGCATTGTACTATAGCAAAACCCATGGAACATAGCGAGGCATAACGGGCATCACGGAACATAGCAGGCATCACGGAACATAGCAGGAGGCAATGGGGTAAGGGGCGTACCGGGGAGGAGGGAGCCGGCGAGGAACGATACCTCACCGTCCGGGACGGGGGAGGGGGAGGGGGAAGGGGCGTACCAGGAGGGAGCCGGCGAGGAGGGAGCCACGTCGAGGAGGAAGCCGGCGAGGAGGGCCGGTGAGGAGGGAGCCGCGTCGAGGAGGAAGCCGGCGAGGAGGGAGCCCCGACGGGCACCGCGAGGAGGAGGGAGCGGGGCGGAGGAGGAGCCCCAACGGATGCGGCGAGGAGCTCGCGGGCGGAGAGGATGACCTCGGGCGGCGGAGAGGAGGAGCCCCAACGGATGCGGCGAGGAGCTCGCGGGCCGAGAGGAGGACCTCGGGCGACGGAAAGGAGGATCCCGACGGGCGCCGCGAGGATCTCGGGCGGCGCAGAAGAGGAGCCCCGACGGCCGCGACGAGGAGCACACGGACGAAGAGGAAGAGCCCCAACGGATGCGGCGGAGGGGGAGCACGAGAGGAGGAGCTCGCGGCGCAGCTCTAGGCGCGAGCGTGGGGAGCACGAGAGGAGGAGGAGGGAGCGGGGCAGAGGCGGAGACGGCGCGGCGGCACAAACGGGCAGCCTCCCGGCGTCTTCGTCAATCGCGGCGCGTCGGGAGTTAGGGTTAGGAGATAGTTGGAGATAGTTGGCCTTTATATACCAAACATTAGCCACGGTTGGAGATAGTTGGGAGGGTCCCACATGTCGGTGGGACAAATAACAATAGCCACGGTTGATGTCAATTCCAACCGTGGCTATTGATCTCCTACCGACATGTGGGGCCCGCATGTCGATGAAACATTCAATAGCCACGGTTGGTTCCGAAATCAACCGTGGCTATTGTTTCATCCAGACCCCACTTGTCATTGAGTGTTTATTTTTTTCTTGTGTAATTTTTCTTTTACTTCTTCAATTTTTATTCTAAAAACTATAATGACTTTGCACCTAACTTTTGGCATGTCACTTGTTTAGTTGTCTACAAAAACATATGTATTTTTTGTTTTTTCTACTCCATTACTTTTTAATATAATATTTCGTCTATAGAATTATTTTTCTTCACTTTTACATGACCCAAATATTTCAAAAATTTCCAACAAAATTACAGTAGATTTTAATTTGTATCACAGATGTGTGTGCCAATTTTCAATTCAAAAATAATAAAAATTGTGCAGATAAAAAAAATCAAATGACACCATGTTTTTTCTATTATTTTGCACATTTATCATTTGCAAACTATAAGCCCGTTTGACCTACATTTTGGCATGCCACTGTTTCCCGAGCATTCGAACTCAGATATATTTTTTATAATTTTTTTTAAAGATTTTTACAAAAAAAGTAGTTCAAATAGGACTATGCGTCTCGAGTGAGTGGAGTTTTGTACTGAAACTCATGTTGTTTGGTACCAAACATATTTATATATTTTAAAAAATTGAACCAAAAATTCCACGTCTGTGTTTATTAATGGCATGCATACCGTCCGAATGTTGAGGTCAAAATCGATACGGTTTATGAAATAAAAATGATTAAATAAATGTCAAAACGTACCCTAAGTAAATTTGAATAAAATTCAATAAAATAGTTTGGAGATTCTAACAAAACAAAGTGGAAATGGATAGATTGGAATTTTATACAAATTTAGAAACAAGAATCAGTAAATTTGGACAATATTTGAATTCTATATACATGTTTCAAAATTTAAATAGAAATTATAAAAAAAACACAACCTAAATGAACTAGTGGATGAACTACTAATGGGCCTCATATTAAGAGTGAGGCCCAAATCACTATTGTTATTTTAAAATATGTTATTTAATTGAGTTATATTGTCTAAAAATAATTAAATTACTATCTTATACTTAAAAATGTATATATACAAATTTTAAAATTTAAACCTAAATGTATAAATAAATTTTAAAATTTATATCTAAAGAGTAAATGTTTTTTAAATTTTAAATTATACCTTGTTATTTTTTTTATTTCAAATAAAAATTGAATCTAAACATTATTTATTCAATATTTTAACTCAGTATATATATACAAATTTTGAAATTTAAATCTAAATGTATAAATAAATTTTAAAATTAAAATCAAAAGAGTAAATGTTTTTTAAAATTTTAAATTATACATTGCTATTTTTAGGATTTCAAGTAAAAATTGAACCTAAATATTATTTATTCAATATTTTAAATCAGTATATATACAAACTTTAAAATTTAAAACTAAATGTATAAATAAATTTAAAAAATTTTGGCCCACGGACCCGACCACATTGACCAACGCATTAGAACACAATCAAGGCCCAAGGCCCACGGGGCGAGATCAAGGCCCGAGCACAAACGGATGGCCCAAATGGCGGAGCAGGCCCATAATATCGATAACGTCGAAGCCTTGTGCGGAGTGGAGTTTATAAGCCGGCACGGGCGACATTGGGCGGGCGAGGTGGTACTAAACCCCTGCCCGCCGCGCACCAGCCAGCTATAGCCACGGTTGACTTCTTCAACCGTGGCTAGTTACGATTTACAATAGCCACGGTTGAAGAAGTCAACCGTGGCTATAACTGAGGTTGTGAAATTTAATACTTGTTAAATTGTGAAATTATTTCATTTTTGATAATTTAATTTATGTGGCTGAAAATTATTAACAGGTAGACTTATTAAATATTTATTAGCAAGTTTTAGATAATTGTTAAATGGGGTTATTTAAAAGAATATTAACGGATAGACTTAGATAATTATTAACAGGTAGACTTAGATAATTCATTTAAGTGGTAGAAAAATAATTAACAATTTATTAAATCCATTAACGTTGCTGAAAATAAATAGAATATTATTAAATTAATTAAAGTAGTTGAAAAATTATTTAAAACTTGTTAAATTGTGAAAAGTGACGGAAAAAATGGAAAGGTTATTAAATTCATTTATTTTACTCAAAATTCACTAAAATATTATTAAATTAATTACAGATTGCTTGAAACATATATATCCGAGTACATCATAGGTATATCGCAATGGAATAATAAAGGTACATTATCCTTGAACGAATTTTCCTTCGCAATCCGTGCGTAGGTATGGCATTCCTTGATACGATAGTTTTGCTTCAATGACTTTAAATTTTTTCGGATCCACGAATAATGGAACTTCATCATACCGATTGTATGCATCTTGATCGTCGACCCCATCCACTCCAAGTATTCTTTGTTTACCGGGAATAACAATGTGCTTCTTCTCATCCTTTGGATCGAGTATATAGAACACTTGTTCTCGCTACCTTAGCAAGTATCCACGGGTCATCTTTATAACCTACATTCTTCGGATCGACGACGGTTAACCCGTATTCATCGACCTCCACCCCACCTGGGTGTTTGACCCATTTGCATTTGAAGACAGGAACTTGTAAATCTGGTCCATAGTTCAGCTCCCAAATTTCCTCTATGTACCCATAATATGAGGTGTAATTGTTATCGTCATCAAGGGCTTCAACTCGAACTCCGTTGTTTTGACACTTACTTTTCGTGTCCTTCTTTGAAGTGTGAAAAGTAAAACCATTAATGTCGTACGCTCGATAAGTCACCACAGTCTTTGAAGGTCGGGCAGCTAAAATTCTCAACATTTTCTCATCCATCGAGTCTCCACGTGGAAGGTCTTGACTCTCGAACCATGATATGAAAGTTTTCTTGTGCTCCTGTACTAACCATGCACCGCTTTTGCCCTGAACATTGTTTAGTTCAAGCTTCTCAATGTGTTTTGCGAAATACGGGGCAACAATACGTGATTGTTGCAAGTACAAGTAAAATGGGCTTTGTCAACTCGTTTATATTCGCATTCGGTGAATGATTTTTGTCCTCGTATACCTTTTCCACTTAACCTTCCCTCATGACGAGACACGGGTACACCAATAGATCGACCGTCTTTAAAGTAGTGTGTGACGAGTCATGAGTGTTGTAACCACTTATCTTTAAGTCTTTCATGTCTACGAGATTTTGGACATTCGATGAGAAACCGGTCGGTGCTTTAATCCCGTGTAGACACTTCAAGAACGCTATTTTCTCCTCACGCGTTAGGGTGTAGCAGGTGGCGGGAGGTAGTACTTTCCGTTCGCTCTTTCTTACGGATGGAGCTCCGGCCTAATATTCATCTCTACAAGGTCTCTACGTGCGTTCAGTCCATCCTTTGTCTTACCAGGTAGGTCAAGTATAAGGCTGGTAGTGCTTGTCAAATACACCTTTCCCAATGTGCATCCGAATCAAATGCATGAGTCACTTCCAATTCTTCCCAGTACCCGAGATATCCGTAGAATATAGAAAGCTTCTTATACGGCGTTGCAGCTTTTGACTTTGCAACTCCCTTCACGGCCTTTCCAAATGTAGCTTTAATGTTTTTGGACTTATCAAAGACATCCCTAGAGGTCCAACGTCAAGGTTCTTCGCCGGTCTCAATCGTACCATCAAATTGTTTGGCCATCCGTCGATACGGGTAGCTCCGATGTAAGAATCGACGATTTCGAGTGTACACTCGTCTTCTTGGATGATGGAAGATACACGTGTGATGTATCGTCAACACAAACAAAGCATGCCTCCTTTCCTTTCACCTGGCCCAAAAGCGCCCTTAACGCCGGGAATCGATTACGGTCACGAAAATGATCGCTTCAACGTAAAGTAGTCTCTTCGGTGCTCATCCCACATACGCACACCTTCCAACCATAGTTTCCACATGTCTTCAAACAGTGGTTCAAGGAAGACATCTATGTCGTTCCCAGGTTCTTTCGGTCCGGATATAAGAATGGACAATAATATGTACTTCCTCTTGTGGCACAACCATGGGGGGAGGTTGAACATTGTTAGCAGCACAGAGCCAAACGCTGCGAACGTTCCTCGTCGTACCAAAAGGGTTCATTCCATCCGTACTTAATGCAAACCGTATATTTCTTGGCTCGTGCGAGAAGTCGTCACGGTGGTTACGATCGAAGTTTTTCCACCGGGTTCCATCTCGATGGATGACTCAGCTTATTAGGGTCCCTCTTACGTGTATGCCATGTCATCGGTTCAAGCATCTCTTGGGTTGGCAAATATCCGTCTTATGCGATCGACCACCGGTAGGTACCACATGACCAAGGCTGGAACCTTACTATCATCGTCGCTACCATTGACGATATCGCTTTTCTTCCTCTTCCTGTCATTCTTTCCCCTCTTATTAGTTGTGTCTACATCATACTCCTCATTCGTTTTGTAACGACTTCGTTTGCATCTTGGGCATCTCACGAGGTCCTTGAACTCCTCCCCCGGTATAATATACAATGATTTGGACATGCGTGGATTTTTTGCACACCCAACGACATTGGAGATATCAGTCTCTCAGCATAGTACGTGTTTTTTGGTAACAAGTTTGGCTTTGGCGAGTGTATCCGAAAGAAGATCCAACAATTCATTGAAATCGGCATCCGACCACCCATGGATGGCCTTCAGCTTCATGAGTTCGAGAACCGTACGTAACACAAGTATTCTCTTTAGAACATCCCTTAGACTCCTCAAACAATAAATCCTTTGATGCCTTCTCTATCGTTGCAAAGTTATCAAGCCCTCTTATTGTCCCCGCATTGAGTAAAACTTGCGGCTCAACATGACATAACAATTCCTCAACATCAAAATCAGTACATTGATCTTCTTCGACATGAAAATTAAAAGTCTCGTCAACTTGGACAAACTGTTCTTCTTCAACTTCAATCGGCTGCAACTCAACTTCGACCGCCTCGTCTTCTCCATGCTTTGTCCACCTCGTATAATTCTTTAGGAAACCCCTCCTCACTAAGTGAGATTTGATTACAAGTGTATCGGTCCACAATTTTTGATTCTTGCAGTCCACGCATGGACAATATATTTCTTGTCTTCCTAGATGCTTAGCATGCTCGACGACCCTCTTGAGAAATACATCGACTTGACCTCGGAAATATGCACTTAATCTTGACTCTTCGTACATCCATGTTTTGTCCATCTAAACAAGCATTACGTGAATATTAATTATAATAAAATAATTACTAAATCAAATAATTACCAAGTATGAATATTAAGTATTTATAGAAAATATAAGGAAACTAATATATTGCATAACATAATGTGCTAGAATTAATAATTATTAAATAATTACTAAATAATCTATTTACCATTATGAATATTATATATTTATAGAAAATATAAGGGAACTAATATATTGCATAAGACAATGTGCTATCATATATAAAAACCCACTATACAAATTATTATTAATTGACTCGAATCTTTTAATAATTAAACTGTGCTCTAGGGGTCTCTCTCAAGAGAGCATAAAGTAGATCTTAAATTGATTGACATGAAAAAGGCTTGTAAGACATGATTTTTTTATGCAACACAAGCACATGATATATGAGTTTATTATACACAACTCAAACCAACAACAAACCTACAAACATGAAGGAATTTGACAAATCGAAATCAAAACCTAGGTCAAATGGTAATCCAAAATTCTCCATGATTACAACACTATAGCAACAAATAATACATGGGATGAGTTTCCCTTACCACGGAGAACAAATTTCTGCAAAAAAAACGAGATCAAAACCTTCCCCCTCGGTTTTCATTTTTTTGCTCAATTTTCGAGCCGCCACACTTGGACTGAGCTCTCGTTCTGTCCGAACGCGGCTTTTATACTGCGCAAAACAATAGCCACGGTCCACTTCTTCAACCGTGGCTATAGATGAAACTATAGCCACGGTTGGTGACGTGGACCGTGGCTATTGGTGCAGGCCACTATAGCCACGGTTCACAAAGCCAACCGTGGCTATAGTGGCCTCTATAGCCACGGTCCAAGGGCAGAGTAGCCCGCACCCAACTATAGCCACGGTCGATTTTGCTTGCCGTGGCTATAGTGTTTTGGGCTACGTGGCTACAGTGAGTTATTGTTATAGTGTAACTGGACAGTTGAGTAGTGATATAAGTCAATAAGATTCCGCGGTACAAGCGTTTGAGCCTTTTTTTTTAATTCTAGTGTGCCATGAAAAAATTGTTGGAACATATTCAGAATGTCCGGCTTCACTTGCTCCCAAAATTCTCCGTAGAATCCTCATCCAAAGCCATCCGGGCCCGGCCTCTTATCCTGTGGAATTCCAAACAATATTTTCTTTATTTCAGCTTTTGTGAAGGGTCTGTCTAGGGTGGAGAGATCTAAGCGTTCTGTGTATAGACTTTCTAAGTCTACTGAGTTTGAGCTGTTCGATGGAGTCCCCATTAGCTTCTTATAGAACTATGTAAGAATGTGTTCTTTCTCGTTGTGGGTGAAGAATCGAGTTCCTTCTTGTTCAATGACTCTAATCTGATTTTGTCTCATTCTGGCTGATGTTCTCGAGTGGTAGAAATCTGTGTCTTCATCTCCTAAAACACACCAAGTAATTTTTCCTCTCTGTCTTGCAGCGGTAGCTATTGATGTAACCAGTCAATTTATCCGTTTCTTTGTCAAATCTCTGAAAATGATTTCTAGAGGTGTCAGTCTCCTTTGTTCTCCAATCCAATCTACCAGTTCTAACGTGGCCTTGGCACATTCTAGTTGAGCCTTCTCTGGTTTTAGCTTTTTCTTCTAGGCCTTAATCTCTCTTCTCATTGCCTTTAATTCCATTACCATGTTAGCGGCCGCATTGTTAGTGGTTTCAGTACCATTCCATGCCATGGAAACTATGTCTCGGAACTGTTGGTTAAATTTCCAATTATTTTCATATTTGAATATTGTTGCCTTCGGTATATCTGATGAGATCCGAAGTTGGATTGGAATGTCATCTGAAGTGACACTAGGGAGGGAGATCAGAGTAGAATTTGGGAATAGTCTATACCAATCTGCATTGATTAACATACGGTCTAGTTTGCTGAAAATTGGTGGAGTTTGCATGTTAGACCATGTAAACTTCCTGTATAGTAGAGGAAGTTCTTAGATCTCAGGGTCCCAGATGAGGTTACTAAAGAGGGAAGTTTCGAGCTGTGTTGCACTTCTTCAACTGCGTTCACTGATGTATCTAACAGAGTTGAAATCACCCGCAATTAGTAAAGGTCCTTGTATTGCTATTTGTACTTGTCTTAGCTCATTAAAGAAACTTTCCTTTTTCCTCTTCAGCATTCGGGCCATATACATTCGTTATGTTTAGTTGGTGCTCATTATAGGCAATTTGTAATCTGATGGTTACTGAGAATGTTCACTGTTCAGAAGCAAGTAAAGAAAATTTTCTGGAATTCCATGCGGACAGTATCCCTCCTGATGCCCCATTCGCATTCAGCATTGAGCTTGAGTCCAAATGTTGTGGGAGGAAAGAGTGTAATTTGGTTGTGTTTGGATTTGTTAATTTAGTTTCTTGGAGCAGCACAACATCCGGTGGTTCCGAGATGCAGAGGTTTTGACCAAGTCACATTTTGATCCATCATTTAAACCTCTCACAATCCAAGTGCAGAAACCGGCACTAGTGCAACGACACCAGTGTGGCACACAGGCACACTGATTTAGGTAAAGGAAAACTACAACAAAGAAGGAATGCAAATGCAGACACAGATGCCGAAACTGGTTCTAGCTTCTCGGCTATTACGGCACCACATCTCCGAGGAGCTTGCTGCTATGTCTAGCAGTTTATCCATCGTGTGTCGGTGCAGCAGCTAGCATCACGGATGGCCTTTTCGTCCTCTTCCTCGAACCCCATGTCACGGCCAAGTCTCAGCATCTGGTCTTGTGTGAGGTCCGGAGGGGGAACAACAGGCTGTGTAGCCGCCATTGGTGCATTCTTGGCCTTCTTTGGGCGCTTGCCTGCGCCAATCTCATCCTCCCGTTACTGCTTTAGAATACAATGGGAAATAATAAATTGATAGTTTGTAAAATACATGAGGTAAAAACGTGTGCCAGCATGCAACTTCAAATCGTTCGTGCGGGCATCTTTCACACCATGTGGGACTCTGATAGGGCGTTGAGCGTCTTCAAGGTGGCCATGACCCATGAGTGTCATCAACGGCCTCGGCAATTGCCCAGCTCGGATAGATCGGGTCGTCCGATCTAATATGGACGGCCCAGATTAGAACCTCCTTTTGACCCGTGGACCAATGCCCCTGTCGCGGTCCATCGCCTCGTGGGCCCGGTCTACGGGATTTTTCTGAACTAATTTAATTCTGATAAATTGGCACTTTTGTACTTTGGCCCCTGAAGATATTTATATTTATGTTTAGATCCTATAATTTTACATAAACACCCCTAGGTTTTCCATAAATTACAATTAGTCCTAAACTTTTACATTTTACCCCTATACTTTTTTATATTTACATTTAGGTTCCTGTACTTTTCATTAATTATAAATTGGTCCCGAGAGGTGTTGTTTTATATTTTAGCCCCTATAACTTAAAATGCTCGTAACTTTTAGCTCGTAGCACCGATTTTAGTGATTCTTACGCTCACGAGTTCGTAGGAAGGAGTACTGCTTATTGGTACTATCTTCATAGCATTTTGGTACTGTTTGATGTACTGTTCTTAGTATGCTGCTTGCATGTTCGTGCCGGTGTACCATTAATTAGAAGATTCGTAGTTCGAGAACTTGCAGGATCTTCAAGACTTTGAGTAGCAACAGCATGAGGAGACAGACAAGTGTCCTTGATGCACATTGTGCCTACTTATTTACTATCTAAATTTACTTTTTATGCATTGCAATTTAATTTGAATCATATTGTGTCGTATCCTAGTCTATACTATTTTTCCTTGTCGCCTTCGTTTTGGTGTAGTGTTACGGTATCGGTATGTCATTGCTTAGCATGCTCACAATGGGATTTCCAATTGAACTAAATGCTAATCTTCACTAATTAATCACTTAAACATAATGATCATGAATTGGTAATTCTTTTTAGCAACATGGAACTTAGGTGATCCCGACGAGGAGGATTGTCGATGATGGTGCCGGTGCACGCTGTTAGTTGTGGTGGTACCTGTTAGGGATCATAAGGATCGGTTCTTGGAGTGGCAACCCAGGACTTCCGCACAAAGCACAGGGCTGATAATGGGTAGGCGTGGTCAAGTAACAAGGTCGTTTCCTAGTTTCGCGGGCGTCGAGGAAGGATGAAGGAAGAAGGTCTTCTAGATTCGGGCGAGGAAGGAATACTTCAAGCCACGGCGCAAGAGGGGCCTATGTGGTGATGCGGCACTTGGTATGGCGGTGAAACTTTAGCGTGGGCATTATGCAAGCTGGGAAGTCCTTTGAAAGATCATGTAGTGATCTCTTGGCCTTTCACCTAAGGCGGTGTGTTGGCGGAATGGAGACTTTAGTCACCGACAGGAGATGAAATCACCGATATGTGGGTAAAGTTGTGCCACCTCTGCAGAGTGTAAAACTGTTATAACGGTCGTGTTCATGGTCACAAATGGTATGGATCCTCGGTCGAGCTAGGGGGTTTGGATGGGTGGTTTTGGGGTGGAGTAACCATGAGAACGCTACGAGGCGAGGTAACCTGTAGTGTGGTGTGTTGTAAGTGGGGTAGCTTGCATTGGTTGATAAGTGGGGTAACCTGTTTGTTCATCTTTTACATAGTAAATAGGTGGCTTTAATTTACTTGACTAGTGTAGGTACTTTCTATTGAAAACCATGTGTTAGCCTTCCTTTCTTACAGCTTGCATGTCATTTATTTTTCACACTTGCTGAGTACTCCATGTACTCACTCTTGCTATTTCCTGTTGCTATGTACTGCTGCTCAGAAGAGGAGATGAACTACATTGATGAGGATTGCAACTAGACGTTTCCCCGATCGATTGCCTGTGGCATATGGAGTCTTCCGATGTGTTTCATTTAGTCATTTGAGACCCTTTAAATCTTGGCCTTTAAGATTGAGTGTGACACCCGCAAAACCAGGGTAGCAGCAAACACTCAACAGATGAGATAGATCGAGAATAATATGTCGTGTGCACTACTACTCAATGGCAAAAGAGTTGGGGATTGCTTTTCTCATAAGGAATTAGGAAAAAAAAGATTAAAATTCAGAAAGCACAATGGGTTCAGCGAATGATGTGCTTGTGGAGTTGTGCGAAGCACGGGCGCCTCTTTGCTCCTGCAATCCCGCATTGCCGCTGTCATGCGATCAGCCACACGCTGGGCGCAAGGCAGGGCAAGAGAGCAAGTGCAGTGCTACACTTAGACCAGTTTTAATGGTAATTTCATAAATTTAAAGGATGTGTAAAAAGGAGAGCTGTTTTGTAAACTTGGGCACTTTGAAATGTAGTTTCGTAAGTATATATCCCATGGTTTCACAACAATAAATACCCAGTTGTTGTTTTTCTTACAAAAAAGGATAGGATGTTAAGACGTCCATTTCGTGCTGCTGGCAGTAATAATAATGAACAACATAAGATTGAGGTTTTATTTTGATCACGATAATTATGCCACAGAAATTGGAAATAAGTTAATTATGAATCAAAATATATTATGCGAATTATAATCCAAGATTCTGATCTTCTTGCCGTAGGTCTTTTGTCAGAAGGGAAAAGTCCATTTTACTCCTCTGAACAATTCACTTGTCTAAACTACACCCCAAACAAAATCTTGACTCACGTTACTCCCTCGAACAATTTAAGTTGGCTCAAACTACTCTGTTATGCAATTTCTCTTTTCTTTTTCTCTTTATACAATTTGAATTTGAAGTTTAAATGTTGTATGACAAAAGATGGTACCATTCTCCATATAAAAATATTATATATTTTTTCTTAAATATTTTGTATATAATTTTAGAACAATATAATTAATATGATATTTGATGCTATTACACTGTAAAAAATATATTTAAAATATATTATATTTTTTAACGTAAGGTTTAATGAAAACTATTGTTGTGCAAAATTTGAGCACGAAATTCAGATGGTACAAAGAGAAAAAAGAAATTGTATGGAGAAGTAAATTGTACCACCATAAATTATTGGAGGGAGTAAAGTGAGCCAAGATTTTGTTCATGGTGTAATTTGGAAAAAGTGGATTGTTTAGGGGAGTACAATGGACTTTTCGTTGTCAAAATATGTAAGATATAACCAAGCAACAAGAATTCATGACAAAAAAAAAACAAGCAACAAGAATCGCTATTACCAGAACATATATATAATCAATCCAAACGCTATTCATAGGAGGACATAATGTGTGTTGATGTGATCAGAAAATAGGAGGGCATAATGTGAAGTGTTCATGCTTTCTATCCCAAGCTCATTCTTAATCTTTCATCGCCATGGGCAATAACATAGGTCCTGGTTTTCACTTCCTGACACCTTAGTATCAGAGTCGTTGTCCATGTGCATTCAAGTCCTTTGACCACAAATTTTTAGGAGGTGCTAGCATACACAATGAATTGCTTCCATATGTGATTGTGTGATGTTTCATAGACTATATCGAGCGGTCTTGTATATTAAAAATATAATTTTATTCTTGACTTTTGACGACATGTAGTGGTTATGCAAGAGATCTTACAACTTTATTCTCACTTCTCACGCGAGATGATCCTTTTCCATATCGCACTCTACTACACACACCTACAATCCAGGATGTATCGAGGCTAAATTGTTGGAAAGGATAATAAATGATATCATCACCTGGGTAGGAATATGAAGTTCACATGCAGACCCAAAAAACTGACCTAAAAGTAGTATCGTCTCATTCTTTGCTTATGTTGCTCGATGTGGTTTTCTCAATGTCAAACCTCATTGGGTTGTATCTAATCAAGTGTAAACCTATGCGGCACATACGTCTATCGATATCGGATTGATATGGATACTGTCGATACGTTGTTTTTTAAAAATAAGAGGTACAAATATGTTTCATAGAGTTTAAAAATAATTCAATTTCAGAATATATAACGTTGTACTGCATTAGAATACAATAGGAAATAATAAATTGATAGTTTGTAAAATACATGAGGTAAAAAAGTGTGCAAGCATGCAACTCCAAATCGTTCGTGCGGGCGTCTTTCGCGTCCATTGATACACCATGTGGGACATTGGTATGGCGTTGAGCGTCTTAAGGTTGGCCATGAGTGTCATCAACGGCTTAGTTGGTCTCTCACGCGTCATTGTTAAGGATCTGATCAGAGTGGGCATGGTGGAATACATCGTCTAACGGTGGCAGAGTGGTGGCGTCCAGGAACGTATAGAATCGAAGTATGCAGGGGACAAACATGATAGAGGAAACCCGGGTGTTGGGCCGATCTTCACGGTAGTACGTAGATAGAAACATAACTAGCTGAAATTCAGCCGGGATAAATAGCTTTATACCTGAGAATGGTTGGAGATGTGGTAAAGTGATGTGAGAGATGCACCGAATCCTTGAACTCTACTCGATCTCATGAACCTAGAACACAATCCGGGTAACTTTAGACCTGGCCAAAGGTTAGATACGACCAAGCGATGGGAAGAGAGGCACTGAAACCTTGACTAATCCACACAAAACGGTGCAGCCGAACTGGAAACCGTAGAGCACGAATTAGGGGGTCCTAGAGGAACCTTCACATATACCGGTGAATCGGTCTCTCACAAGTCGATGTAGAACTCGTAAGAAATTTAGGGTAAGGAACTCAGCAACTTCGTTGCAACACTATTGGGTGGATTTCTTGATTCATAATAGTCTAAGTTTGGCTTAGATACAACTGATATTTATACTAGGAACACCCCCGATAGCTAGGTGTGGACGAGGTGAACCTATTCATGAACTAAATAAGTTGAAAGGTGTGAAAACTGTTATTCCCGAGAGGTCTCGGATGTCGTTCGGCCTTCCCGACATGTCTTCAATAAATTGACCATAACTTCTTAATGGGAAGTCCAAATGACAAGCCGTCTTTTGGAGGTGAAAGTAGACCTCGTTATCCTTCCAGCAATGTGTATTATGGAAGGTGAAACCCAAAGGCATTGCATAAATTATTTGAGCCTTTTGTCAGCATGTTGGGTGTTACTTAAGCTTCCATGTAACCCATCTTCTTCTTGGTGTAACTCATCTCCTCTTGTCCAGCAACATCTTTTTCATGTGTGCACCTTAGCAAGACATATGTACAACATCTAGGTAGTATAAAATTCTTATTTATATTAGATAAAAATTCAGTAAGGAGAGAGTTCACCTCTTGTTGTAGTTTCTTTGCATGGCTTCGAGTAATCGGTCTTTGTAGTGCCATAGTTGTTTCTTCTCTTGATGCAGCAGCTCTATAGCTAGGACCATAATTGAAATGAATACTTTCATTGTGGTTGTATGTAACACCCGAGAATTTTCAAATTCTAGGTTGTGCTAAAAATTCACTAAATTTTAGAACTTTTTTAAGTATATTTTGAAATGTATCTAAAGGTTAATATTTTAATTATATTTTCTTTCTTCTTTAAGAGAAAGAGTTATTTTAAACTCAACAAAGTAATATAAGTTATTTTGCTTTTAAAGTAAACTTTGTTAAATTTTTACAGATGCATCTATGAACTGTTTTGGATTATGAAATTAACTTATTGAAAAATTTGTATTTAATTTATGAAAATAGATTATTTTAGAAAGCAATATTTTGACACAAGGTATTTCCCCTTTGCAAGAAAAAGAGAAGTCTGTTATCATTCTATGTGAACCAAAGAGTTATTTTTGAAAAATAAATAAAGTTTGATATATAGAAACATTTATTTAAGAAATACTTTTGATTTATGGAGGTAATCTATTTTAAGAAAATGATTTATGAAAATAAATTATTGAACAATTATATTTGATTTATGAAAATAAGTTTAGTTCAAAAAGCATTATTTATACCAGATGTCTTCTCTTCGTAAGCAAAATGAGAGCTTTATCTTTTCATGTGAGAAAAAGGAGCTACGTTCGGAAATAAATAAAGCTTGATTTATAAAAGCTTTTGGTTTAAGACATACATTTGATTTATGGAATAAATACTTTGAATATTTGAAAATAGCTTATCAAATAAATGTATTTGATATATGTAATTGTTTGCTTAATAAATGTAATAGATCTATGAAAACTAGTTTCTTTTATCACTACATGGGGTTTATGAAAGAATTTATCAAATAATATTTATTTTTGTTTAAACTATTTTATTTTGTTTTGGCTCCAAGGCATTTCCAAAAAATTAAAATGTTTATCTTTATTTGATAAAATTTTGGCTATAAAAGACAATTTATAAACCTTTTTTATACAAAAGCCTATTATCTTCTAAATTTAATAAATTAATATAGATTATTATATATTGGTTGAAATGGATTCATGTTGAATAGTTACCATAGGTATTTATTGTATGAAAATTTCATTTCAAATTTGGATAGAATTCGTTCTCCTATTTAGCCAATGGGCCAATTCTTCCCGGCCCAGCTTCTCTCTCTCTCTCTCTTTCTCTTTCGCTTTCCCCGGCCTGCCTCGGCTTGGCCCAATGACCGCAGCCCGCGCGCCAACCCCACCCCGACCCTGCAGGCCCAGCCGCAGCCCGCCCCGGCTCGCGCGCTACCCTAGCATAGTCCCGCCTCTCGTACGCCGTCGCGCCGCAGCCGTCTCGGTGTGCGCGCCCGAGACCCTAGGGTCGCGTGCCTATAAAAGCGAGCCCCGAGCATCGCGCGCTCTTTCCCTCACCCCACCTCCACACTCGCCCGCGATATCGCCGGCCGCGCCACCACCGCCATTAGCACCGCCGCCCCACCAACCTCGTCGCCGGTCGCGTAGGAGCTCTCCTCGACGCCGTCGACCCCGTGTCGGCTTCCGCACCGGTGTGCCACCCCTACCGGCACCAACGAGACGAGCCTCGGACCACCCTAGCGCCGCCGTGACGCCACGGAACACCGCAGCCACCACTTCGTCGTTGTGCGGCCCTCTCCGGCCGCCTTCACATCCTCGCGTCATCCCGGGTGAGCTCGCCATCTTCTCCTCTCCCTCCGAGACCAATCGCGACGAGGAACGGGGCTCCGTAGCTCAGGATCGAGGAAGATCCGGCGATGAACCGCCGCGCCACCTCGCCGGCGTCGACGAAACCCGGCCGGAGCCACGACGGCCGTTGGACCTCCCCCGGACGCGTTAGATTAGATCGCCTCTTTACCCCTTCGCTTGGGTCTACGGTAGACCTATGGACCGATGGTCCCGAGCCGGTCTACGGATCCGTTGACCCGATCTACGGGATTTTAGCATTTAAATTAATTCGATTAATTCCGATTAAACGACACTTTTGCATCTAACCCCCGTATTTTAGTTTAGTCACGACTAGGCCCTCTCGTTTTTACATAAACGCCCCTATGTTTAGTTTTAATTAGGTTTAAGCCACGATTCACGATAGGATGGTAGTTTTACAACCGGACCCCTGTAGTTATATTTATTTATGTTTAGATCCTGCAATTTACAAAAACAACCCTAAGTTTTTCTTAAATTATATTTTAGTCCAAAACTTTTGCATTTTAATCCCTATAATTTTTTAAAATTAAAAATAGGTCCCCGACTTGGCTGTTTTACGAGATAAACCCTTATAGTTTTGATATTTTACGTTTAGGTCATTATCTTTTTCAAAAGGAGCCTTAGCTTTCATTTTAATTCTGTTTTCGACCCAACCTTTTTCATTAAGACTTTTGTTTAATTGTTAAATTATTTTTAGGTCTTTAAGCCATTTTTATTTCAATGTTTTGGCTATGGTCTTTTTACATAAATAGCCCTGGTCTCTCGAGAAAAGTAGGTTTTAATCCTTGTTTATTCAAACAATAATAGATAATGTTATTTTGCAAAGTCAACCCTAGTGTTTTATAAACTTAAATTTTGAGCCCTTAGTTTTTTTTATATACTTTAGTCCCTGAACCTTTCCATATTTACAAAATAGTCCTTAATTTGTTGTTTTTATATTTTAAACCCTAGATCTTCAAATGCTCATAACCTTTTGCTCATAACTCCGATTAAGCCGGCTCTTGCGCTCACGCGATCGTAGCAATGAGTATTATTTATTAGTACTTGTTTTCGTAGCCGTAGGTATTGTTTGGTGTACTGTTTCTTAGTTTCTTGTATGCTTGTTTCTTGCATGTTTGTATCGGTGTGACGTTAAATAGAAGAATGTATATTTCGACAACCTCAAGAGCAAGACTTGAAGACATGAGCAGCGAGCAAAGGGAATCGAGCAAGTGTCCTTGATACACATTGCGCCTATTTTCTCATCTATCTGAATTTACTTTTAATGCATTGCAATTTAATTTGAATCCTATTGTGTCATATCCTGTTCCATACTATTTTCCTTGTCGCCTTTGTTTGGTGTAGTGTTATAGTATGGCTACGTCATCGCTTAGTTGCTATTAATGGGATTCAACTTGAACTAAATGCTAATCTTGACTAATTGTCCACTTGAACATAATGATCAATGAACTGGTAATGCTTTTTAGCAACATGGAAATTAGCTTATCCCGATAGGAGGATTGTCGATGATGGTGTTGGTGCACACTGTTAGTTGTAGTGGTACCCGTTTGGGATCATAAGGACCGGTTCTTGGAGCGGCAACCCAGGACTTCCGCACAAAGTACGGGGCTGATAATGGGTAGGTAAGGTTTAGTACCAAGGTAGCTTCCCGGCTTTGCGAGCGTCGAGGAAGGATGAAGGAAGAGGGTCTTCCGGATTCGGGCGAGGAAAGGCAGAGTACTTGAAGCCACGGTGCAAGAAGGGGCCCATGGGTGATGCGTCACTTTGATGGCGGTGAAACCTTAGCGTGGGCATTTTGCAAGCTGGAAAGTCCTTCGAAAGACCTTGCGGTGATCTCTTGTCCTCACACCTAAGGAAGTGTGCTGGTATAATGGAGGTATTAGTCACCGACGGTTGATGGAATCACCGACCTGTTGGTAAAGTTGTGCCACCTCTCGCAGAGTGTAAAATTGTTATAACAGCCGTGTTCATGGTCACGAACGGCCTGGATCCCCACGAGAACTAGAGGGCATGGACGGGTGGAGTAACTCGTAGGTTGCTATAGGCGGGGTAACCTGTAGTGTGGGCCTGCTACAGGTGGGGTAACCTGTAGTATGGTTTGCTACAGGCGGGGTAACCTGTAGGTGTGGTTTGCTGCAAGTAGGATAGGTTGAAGTGGTTGACAGTGGGGTAGCCTGTTTGTTCATATTCACTTAGTAAATAGGTTGCTTTAATTAACTTGACTAGTGTAGGTGCTTTCTATTGCAAATCATGTGT
The DNA here is from genome assembly GCA_031894775.1 of Chloris gayana. NCBI lineage: Eukaryota > Viridiplantae > Streptophyta > Magnoliopsida > Poales > Poaceae > Chloris > Chloris gayana. The sequence goes on from JAUNZO010000427.1 coordinate 62,850, forward strand.
TAGCCTTCCTTTCATTCAGCTTGCATGTCATATATTCCCACACTTGAAGACGGAGAAGACCACCGATGAGAAAGGTTCGACATGTACTCATTCTTGCTATTTCCCTTTTGCTACCAACTACTGCTGCTCGGAAGATGGAGAAGACCACCGATGAGAAAGGTCTAGGCGTGCGAATCCCCGGTTGAGGGCCTGTGGTATTATGGAGTCTTCCGCTACCGTATATTTGTATTTAGTCCTTTGTGACAATATCGCTGTAAGTTATTTGATTTAATAAAAACATTGTTCTTTTATCACATTAATTGTCCTGCGTGCGTGAAAACTTGTTCCTGGACACGCATACAGATGCATTCGTTAAAACCGGGTATGACATTGTATGACCGGACTCTTGGTTTATGTTATGTTGATCATCGTTTACAAGTATGGCCGGGATGTCCTCATCAAAACACCTCCAGCTCCAGGTTACGTGCCTCCTGCAGCTATGGGCCAAATGAGTTGTATCTAATGCACTTCAGAACGTCTCAAGTGATGTATCCGAAATTTATTTTTTTCTTCTTTTCCTGATACTTTACGGTCACGTATCCATGTCCGTCGGGCTTCGGACACCTGATACGCTGTGTTGTTGGTGTATCAGTGTTTTGGAGTCACAAACAAAAGGAGAATTAATTGAACAGCTAGAATGAAGCCAAATATTGAGGCAGGTTGGGGGTGGGTGAAGAAATTAGATTATTTCCTATCTATCTATTTATTAATAAAAGGAGATGACCTTTCAATGGCAGTGCGCCTAGAAAAAAAGAGAAATGGCCTCTAAATTCTCACAAAAAAGCAAAACATCTAGCCATCAGTTTAGATTTCTATTTTATTGCAGCCGATGGATCTTATCTGTATCTCTTCCCTCGTATAGTTTTCTCCTCACGTCACGATATCTCACATATCCCTTCCTTCCTCAGGTGCAACACGACGTTATTTCTCCCCAAACCCTATAACAAGTAACAGATTAGTTCAGAATCGAGAAGGAGATAGACCACGCGAGGGCGAGAAAACCTTTCAGCGCTGCTGACCCTAGGTATGGTAGAGAGATCCAATCCCGATGGGGTGATGGTGTCCTGATAATGTGTTGTCCCTCCCGTTGTGATGCAAGTTTTATTGGTCGTCATGTTTTGTTAGATGGCATAATTTGGAGTAGAAAATTCGTTTTGTTGGCCGTCTTCTGTGTTTTGATCTTTTTTCTCCATAGATCATGCTTTATCAATATGTGAAGTATTTCTGTGTGATCCCGAGTTTTGACGAGCATGGATCAAAGGCTACCGTCTCCTCCTCCAACTGATTATCCTCCTGTATGTCTACATCCTTCCAGTAATAGGAGCACGAGAGGCATTCAAATTTATTTGCCTAGCACTGCACCATCTGGACTTGCTATGATACTTTGAGCACTAGCCGGTTTGGAATCAGAATTGCAGGACAAGGGATGGATCTATAACCGATCAACAAATGAAAGATGGACGCCGTCTACCTTGTCCTATACTCAGGATCTGTCTCTTCCATTGCAGGTGAGGCAGCATGTAGAATCCGAGAGGTGAATGCAGGCCCAAAGAAAGGTGATTTGCAAATGGAAGCACACAGGGTCGTTCATGTAGAAAGAGCCGTGAGAAGAAAGCTTTGATGATGGGTATTTTCGATATGAACGAGAGCATGAAGTTCTTCAGGATTGAGGTGCCACTTCGGATCCAGTTGCAGATTAAGATGATGGGTAACATCAGCTGCGTGCAGAAGCAGTTTAAGGGCGAGAAATATCAGCTGCTGCAGCAGTTTAAGGACAATGAAGCACTAAGAAACTGCAGGAAACAACTCTCAACAGAGATGATTGGTAACTCTCCTCACCATGAAGCTGAGGTTTGATGTCTTTCTTGCTGTTGATCTGATTCCTAGTATATTTGATAACTATACTGCACACTGTAGTCAGCAAATGTTGTAAAAAAAATCCAAGGAGAAATATTATAGTTCATGTTTCATGAATGGACATCTCCACCGTATCTAAGGTCATGAAGGTTTAAATTTGCAATTGGACTTACGATATAGGAAAGTCATTTGTTTTTTAAATAGAGAAAAACAGTCATGCATAGAAGCTATACTAGGCACTGTTTGATTCAACATGGTTCACATCGTTGTCTTCATGGTAACATAGTCATAATATAACATCACCTGACACGTCTTTTTTCTTTTGTTTACATTCTTGTATTATTGACAATTTAATAGGGTAAAATGAAGTACATTATTTAAAATTGTGGATTCTATTTATGTGCTGGCCTGTGCAATTGCGCGGGTAAAACAATCTAGTTTTATTAATCTGAATATATATATTAAGTTTAAGTATTTCTTAATTGGGGTCAAATATGGACTAATGACAGTTCGTGCAAAAGCTGTGGCTCTATTTATAAGAGCAGCATCACGAACATATACCTGCACGGTGAAGATTAGGTAAATCTGTAATTCACGGAACGGATCACCAGCTGTCGAGGTAAATTATATCGATTTTTGGAAAGTTGGGTATTAATATCGATACTATGCTGATTAGGTAAATCTGAAATGTGCGGTTAAAATTACTAGTTACTACTGCTTAAAACCTTCCCATTAACAGCAGCTTGTGCGTATCATGGTGTATCAACGGAAGAACCAACGGACCGTCAAAACATATTTTTCTCTATATCTCTATCCACAGAATACCTCTCAAAACATATGTCAAAATCTGGACTAACTAGAACAGTGGCCCGCGCATCTGCGCGGCAAGAACTAAACAAAAATAAAATTTTCTATTATAATCAACAATCAAAGTTCCCTTTCGTTCCCATTTGTATTTTTCTGTTCCCTTTCGCTGCAACAATGACACGTTCGTGCAAAAGCGCGGCTAGGACATGAGCAGCATGACGAACATATACTGCACTGTGAAGATTAGGTATATCTGTAATTCACAGAACGGATCACCAGCTGTGGAGGTAAATTGTATCGATATTTGAACAGTTGGATATTAATACCGATATTATGCTCGTGTGGTAAGTCTGCAATGTATGATTTAAGTTACTTGTTACTACTGCTTAAAACCTTCTCGTTAACGTAACTCTGATTGGCGTATTATTGAGGAGAGATTTGAGAAGAAACTAAATTGCTGGAAGGCCAAACATCTATCGTATGGGGGTAGATTGATATTTATTCAGTCAGTGCTTAGTATTCTTCCAATGTTCATGATGTCTTTCTTTGACATACCAAAAGGAGTCCTAACGAACTAGACTTCGATCCAGATTCTATTGGCAAGGAAGAGCAGACAAAAAAAATACCGCCTTGCTAAATAGGACATGTTACGTCGCCCAAAGGATCAAGGGGGTCGAGGAGTAGTTGACCTTGAGCTCCAGAATAGATATCTATTGAGTAAATGGCTTTTTAAGCTGCTCAATGAGGATGGGTTATGGCAGAACTTACTCAAACTCAAATATATGTGTAATAAATCCCTTTCAAGTGTGGTTGCCAAACCTACCGATTCTCAATTATGGACTAGACTCGTGAAGGTCAAAGAGCAGTTCCTATCATGTGGATCTTTTAATATTAAAGACGGGTCTCAGATCCGCTTGTGGAAGGACATGTGGATCTTTTAATATTAAAGACGGGTCTCAGATCCGCTTGTGGGAGGACAAGTGGATAGGAACTCGACAGCTCAAAGAGCTTTATCCAAACCTATACAACGTGTCCTAGCCGTTCGCTACGGTAGAACATGTAATGTCAGGAGCTTATTGTAATATTTCATTCAGGAGATCCTTGGTTGGGGTAAAACTAAGGGAGTGGGAGAACTAGTAGCTAAAGTTTCGTTGGTTAACTTAACTAATGAAAGGGACAGTTTCTCTTGGGGTGTAAACAAGAGTGGACTATTTACTGTTCACTCTATGTATGATTTTTTACTCAACCAAGACATGCCCTTTTGGAATAAGTTCCTTTGGAAGCTCAAATTATCACTCAAAATAAAAATTTTCCTATGGTACCTCCTTAAAGGGGTCATTTTAAAAAAGATAATCTAGCGAGAAAAAATTAGGACGATAGCCGTAAATGTTATTTTTGTAATTGTAATGAAACAATTTTATATTTGTTCTTTAATTGCCACCGTGCTAGAAATATTTGGAGAGTGGTAACTATTGCTATTGGGTTACATATTCCTACGTCTCTTTCTTATATGTATGGAAATTGGCTTGGTGCCTTTTCTAGTAAAATGAGAAAGCTTATTTTTGTAGATGCAACGACTTTATGTTGGGCCATTTTGCATTACCGTAATGATGTTTGTTTTGACAATGCTCATTATACATCGTTTATGCATGTTGTGTGTAGGGGAGCGTACTGATTGCAGTTTTGGACGTTGCTGCAGCATGAGAAGGTCCGAGCTGACATCTGTGAGTGCGATGCTGGAGATCGTTGTCCTCAGGGTTTTTACAAACCATGGATGAAAGTTTAATTATAGGCTGAAACCTTCTTAGTTATTTTCCCTGTGTTCCAGTTTTCTCGATGCTTATTATAATAAAAATAAAAAACCAGGTTGTGGGTCAAAAGAAAGAGACCGAAAACAAGAGTTTTCTTTATTAAAAAACAGCAGCTTGTGCCTTGTGCATCTCACGGTGAATCATCGGAACAACCAACGGAGCTGTCAAAAATTTATTTTTGAGCCCTTCTCCGTATATTTGTCCACATTACCTCTCAAAAAATTAACCAAGTTTTGGACCATTGATATGCTGCCACTGTGCCACAAAATTTGACAGCCCACCCATCTAACACCGTACAGGGCTACAGGCTAGTAACAATAACCAATGTAGCCCTAAGGCCAGTCTCAATGGAAGTTTCATAGACACAGTTACCTATAGTGACACGTCATATAAAACTGTTTGAAACTAGGATGAAACATCCCTCTCTCAATGCATAGTTTCATTTATTGTTGTTTGCTAGGTTACATGTAAGACACAAGTTATCTAGGTAACTGTATATGCAGAGTTTCATTCTCATGAAACTCATTTCACCTCTCTCCTCATTAATACACTGCCATATCAGCAAAACTGCCTACATGACACTCTATTTATTGCCCATAAAATCCTACCGAGACTGACCTAAAAGACCAGTCAAAATGCAAACGAACCCAAAACCCAAAAGCTAGTTAGCAGCTCCGTGCACGCTGGGCCACGTGTCATCATTCTCAATGGACCTTTTATTTGCATTTAATTGCACTCGCCTTGTTCAGCTGCTCAACTGGAAAGCTGGCTTTAAGTCCTAGATAGTTGTATAAGCTCATAAGCCAAACAAATTTTGTGAAGGAACCAACCAATTTATTTGGCTGTTAGCATCAGCCGAACAAGGCCTATGATGACATGGTAAGGTATTTATTATAAAAGAGAAGAGATGTCTTTCATCCCTATGAAAGGATGTGGACACTATTTCAACACTATGAAAGCCAAATGAAATTGGATTGAGAGTCTTTCCTTTCATCCCTAGCACCCTCAACAAATAACCAAGCAACATTTAGCAATATTTTATTGTTCTAGCAAACCTATGAAATTGTGTCACGAACGAGAGATGCAATTTCATTCTAAAGAACAAAACCGCAAAGATGATGTGTCACTCTTGGAAACCGCAAAATGAAAGTGTCCAGTGAGATTGGCTCGTCTGTAACACCCCGAAATTTGAAAACATAAATCAAATTCAAAAAAAATCACAAGTAATTTAAATTTTTTTGGATTTATTTTGCGATACATGAATTTCGAAAACAAAAAACATTAAACAATCAAACTAGAGAGCAAGTGAATTTTTCTAGAAATCATAAAATGGATCTTGAGAGTGCACGTAACCCTGCTCTTGTTAATTTTTATTCTGTTGAGTGTTGTTGCCCCAAGTTTTGAAACTCCAAACCAAATTCAAATTTAAACCCACCAAAAATATAGAGAAAAAGAAAAGAAAACATTTTCTTGCTTCTCGGGCCTCTCTCTGTCTCCAGCTCAGCCCTAGCTTCTTTCCTCGGCCCAACCTAGCGACCCCGGCCCCCCTCCACCCCGTCGTCTTCCCCGTTCAACCCGGCCGCGCCGCCGCGCGTCGGCCGCCTAGCGCCCCGCCGCTACCCCCCCCTCCCCTCTCCGCTACAGCCAGCTGCACCGCGCACCACACGCACGACGCCGGCGTCGCCCGCGCCCCGACGCAGCCTCGGCCAAAGCTACACCTCCTCGATCTTATCCCCTCAACCGGTGCACCGCCTTCCGATGCGCTACCGCCCACCCGTGACGTGTCACGCCACCGCCGGCCATATTGGCCCCCTCTCTCCTAGCCTCTCTACGAGCGCGATGCTCGGGCCACACCCCCACCATCGAGCCACGGCCATGCGGAACCCCTTTCCCCTCTCTAGCTAGACGCCGTCGCCGATGGTCCCCCTCCGCCTTGGCAGCCACGGCTGCTCCGGAATATAAAAGGCAAGGCGCCGTTCACCTCCCCCACCCCAGCACGAGCCTCGCAGCCTCCACCCCCTCCTTGCCTCACGTGCCACCGGCCGCTCCTGCACCGAGGCGCAGCAGCCCGCCACAACTCTTCCCCGGTTCCAGCCACCACCACCGCCTCCCCTGGCCAAGCAGCACCACCACACACAGTAGTGCACCCCTATGCGCGCGCGACCCCTCAAGCACCTCCCCTCCCGCACCGGCCGGCAGCCGCACCGGCGCCACCGTCTCGCCCCGCCTCCGGCCACCGAGCTCGTGCTCACCTAGCACCGCTGCAAGTCACCACCCCACCCACCAGCCTCCGCCGCTGCCCGCCAAGCCCCGTCGTGCCCTCCGCTCCTCATCCGGCCATCCCGAGCCACCGGAATCCCCAATTTCGACGAGCCCACCCCCCCCCCCGTCGTGCCGCTACTCCGGTCACCACCCGCCACCGCCATCCGCCCCCAACCACTCTCCACCGTTGGATCTTCAATGCGCGGGTGAGATTAGAAAACCCATACCCCTTCGCCTATTTAAAATCCTAGCCGTCCATCCGTAGATCAATGGCTCACAACCCCTACCCCATATCTAAACCAATACACCGCCCGGTGGACCCAAGCAGCACCAAGTACGTGGACTCGGTCCACAGGCTTTTTCAATACAAAAAAACAATTCCGAAATTCCCGTAAAATCCCCGACCAATGCAATCTTACATTTAGGCCCTTGATCTTTTCCTAAATATGTTTAGGCCCTTGAAAATTTATGAGAAAGGCCCTCAACCTTTTTGAAAATTACATTTCAAGTCCCTTACATTTTACAAAAAGGCCCATCCATACTTTTATGTATTTACAAATAAGTCCATGTGACCTCATATGTATTTACAAAAAGGTCCCTTGAATTTCTAAACTTCATATCTTTTGATCCGAACTCCGTTTCAGTGCGATTCTTGCGCTCATGTGATCATCCCGATGCGTAGAATATTTTGCCAGCCACCATAATCTCATCCCATCATAATCTTTTCCCCCTTGCCCCCTTAATCTCCCATCTCCATCGTCCAAACTCCGTTTCCACCGATCCTTCCGCCATTGAACTCCTAAATCATGGCATATCCAAACCAAGCCCCCATAATCTAGATTCTGCCCCGCCTAAATTCCAACCTACCTCTACTAGCCATTGGTATACACTAAACCTTCTGATCTAAATGGATTTTTAATTGGAGCTTAATTGTTTTCTTAACTATTTATTTCCTTTTCGCATTTGCTTAACGTATTATAGAGGCGGAGAATCCAAAGGAGCCCCAAGTCGAAGATGACGCCGGACGGCCCAAGTCTCAAGATGGATTCCGACGTCAAGCCAAGTAACGACGTGAGGCACGACTACTAAGGATTTAGCGTTGTCGGGCAAGCTCTAACTATCCATTGACCATATTTATCTTATGAAAAGTAGTATAGAACCACCTTAGAGCCTACTCTATATTGCATGCTCTCTTGAGTGACATTGTTTGCTTTGCATGAAATATCACCTAATTGCTTACCGGTAATTCCATTCGTGTTACCAAAACCCCGCCTTGCTTGCCTTACCCTCGCCATCTCATAAACTCCACTTGTACCGACCTAAGATGCCTAATGTACGGAATATGCGTATGCTTTGAAGCGCTTAGGAACTTTACAATGATACTCATCGCCACACTATACCATATATCAATTTTGTGAAAATGTGTTAAAATACGTTTGGTGGTGTGTGTTGATGGGTGGGTAATTAGACCAACCGTGTTAAGCTGAAGTTGGGTCGAAAAATGTTACTCGACGTCGGCAAAACTCCTAGTACCGATGAATAGTACTTGATGTCCATTTGCGATGGACGAGTGTTAGCCCTACCATATAAGGGTCGGCTCTTCGGACCCTAAATTGGTGATTTAGTGTACAACCATAGAACCCGTTATGTGCAGGATTGTGCACCAAACCGTGGGTCACGCAACAAGAAGTTCCACCGGGTGTAGTAGATGACGGAGGTCCAGGGATCGTTTATTTGGTGAAGTCCAATACTTGGCACATATATGATGGACGGTATACTTGTGTCATACGCGTCGGATCCCCGGGCATTCGGGGTGGACTTGTGAGCATGCCTAGTTGCGGAGGCAGCATTATGTGTTCCGTAGCTAAGAAAATATAGCTTGTGGATAAAGTGTACCAACCTCTGCAGAGTGTCTAAAACAATCCGGATGTCCGTTGTCACGGTATATTGACATGCCAAATCTTGAGCTCTCATTGATTAGCCACAAATATGAAATCCTTGACGTGAGAGTGGGCATCATTGTGCTCGTGAGTTTTGAAAAGGTGTTTGGTGTGGATATTGGAGATCCATCCTCGGTAAAACTCGAGCAACTATCGAGAAGGATTTATACTCTTCCTAGGGCCTACCAACTAAAATATTAATAGGTCCCTCTTTCCTTGATACCTATTCTAGTGAGCCCTACATTGTTTAGTTGCTAGCGCAAATATAAAACCCTTCCCAATATCCTTGCTACAATCTCCATGCATAATTATACCCTTTGTGTTGGAGCTTGTTGAGTACCTTATGTACTCACGGTTTGTTCATTGTGGTTTTTAGTGAATAAACTCCAAAAGAGATAGAGACGGTTAAGTGTTGTCGTATGCTCAAGTTGCTTGTGGATGATTGAAGTGATCGGTTGTTGCCCTTTCCGCTGCATACTCCGGATTGTTACTTAGCCTTGATTGGTAAGTCCATCGTATTTTTCTTGTATTTTAGTACTCGTATGGATTTGAGACTATATGTTTCTGCGTACCAACCGCTGATCCAGGGATTGGTACAGAATGCACAGTACCCCTCCCAGGGAGGGGTGTCACAGCTTGCACGACAGGGGTCCTTCGTTTGCTCCTTTTAGAAAATAGAATTATCTACTAAGCAATTTTGTTAGTGTTGCACTAACCCATAGAAAAAATCAAATGATCCCGTAAATTTAGCCCAATTATTTATGTAATGGAGATAGAAAAAAATATATATAAAAAGAGCGATAGAAAGACAGAGGTAAGCACAAGAAAAAGACAGACATGTAGCGTAGTTTCGGGGGAAAGATTAGCGATGTCACGTGGCATCATCTGGACTCGCTTAACAAAGAATTAGTCCCGGGGTCACGCAACCATATCAACGGTCGAAGGTGGACCCACTCCCGTACGACCCCCGTGGAAGGTCGAATCAAACGAGAGCGAGCTCGACCTTCTCTCGCTCGGGAAGAGACGGAATCGCGATTCGTATGACCTTGCTCGCGGGACTCGGGAGAACCCCACCTCGCACGACCTTGCTCGCGGGACTCGAGAGAATCCCGCCTCGCACGACCTCCGGGCTCGCCCACCAGCCGCATTAACTCCACCTGCCCGGCGCACACGTGGGCACTCCCCGGCAATCATTGTCGCCGACTCTCGCCCCATCCCCTCCGTCGCAGCCTACTTGCTCCGGTCGGGGCATGCCGATGGGACATGCCGTCCCCGTAGCCCGACGAAGGAAGCATGGACCAAAGACTCAGGACTCAGCCATCATGACTTGACGTACGGCAGTGACGGCTCCCCGCCTTATCCGGCGATAGGTGGACCTCGAGCTCGGGCTCGAGCTACTTTTCGCCTTCCTCGGCGACCTTGAAGCTCGATGAGCTACCGCCCCGACCTCGACCTTCAACCCCGTCTTTAATGCATCCGACAAAGAATGATAGGCATGGGTTGTCTTCTCTAACCACTCCACCACGACGCCGCCCATTGCTCCGCCGAACGCGGGACACTCCATCGCCGCTTCCTCGACGTGACAAGCTACGGGAGCGACCCGACGGCCCGCTCAAAACACTCAAGCATACGCCGGGGAAGGCCCGACGGGACGGTACAAACGCCCGGATAAGCATACGGCTACACTCTCTCTCCCTCTCTCTCATGTAACTCGAGCTCGACCCTCGCGGCTATAAAGGGGGATACTCCCTTTCTCTCTCGGCATGCTCACACACACACACATTCACTCACACGTTTCACTCGTTCACGAACACTCTCACACACACACTCGCAGCTAGGGACTTGGAGCACGCTCCTCTCCCACCTCCTCCGTACTCCATTGTCGGCTTGACGCAGGGAACACGAGCGCCGTGACACCCCCTAGCTAGACGTAGGTAGCTTTACCGAACCAACTTAAATCTCTCATGTCTTCCCTTGTGTACCATCCGGCCTAAAACGCGCACCCCGGAACAAAATTCTACTATCCGGTGGTTCGAACACCGACGGTTGGCACGCCGGTAGGGGTTGTTGCACGATTTATCCTTTTTTTCCTCTCCCATGGCACGGATGGCCGGTTCGCGCTTTCCTTTTGGGCCCCCGGCACCACGGTACACTTCGAGAGCCTAGACTTTGTCGCCACCGTTGAGCGTACGCCGGTGCGCACCGAGCCACCAGCACCGTTGGCCCCTTTGGCCGCGTGCGTCGCCGCCGAGGCGACGGTCCCACAGCAGCTAGGAGCTACGGGCATGCCACCGAGCTGTACCGCTAAGCGGCCGTGGCACGGGTGAAGCACTCCCCCGGGACTTGCGGACCACATGGTTGGTGAGTTTGTGGGGATGGTCATTCACCCCTCCGTGTCCTTCTTTGACCTCCTTGATGCGGGGAAGGAGGAAGACTCGGACCGGGGAGCAGGTGATGAGAATCACGGCCCCACCCGCGAGTGCAACATGGTGCACGCCACGACGGCGGGGGCACAAAGCGACAGTGGGCCACCCGCACCAGGGCCCGGTGCTCCCGGAACGTCGGTAGCGCAATGTGCGCACACCGCACCACCCGGCGGCGGCGACGTGTAGGGGCCCCTCCGGCTGCAAGCCCTCCTCCACCGCGACACCCCGGAGAAACGAAAGGGCAAGCGGATCGACGGCAACACCGGCGGGGGCCCTTCCGGCTCCAAGCCCAACAAGAAGAACAAGTCGCGGTCGAGCGACGGGCCAATGGTGGCCGGAACCGAGAAGAAGGGCGCCAAGCGGCGCAATAAGGAGGTTCCGAACCACTTCGAGAAGAGGTTACATTTCCCGCCTTCAAATAATGTGGCCGAGTACGAAGCCCTCGTCAATGGCCTCAAGATCGCCATCGAACTTCGTTTCAAGCGGCTCGAGATCCGAGGGGACTCGCAACTCGTCGTAGATCAAGTGATGAAAGAGTCAAGTTGTCGGAACTACACGTTGATGCTCTATCATCGGGAGGTGTGAAAGCTCGAAGAGAAATTCGATGGCCTCGAGCTAAAGCACATTCCACGACGACTCAATGAAGCGGCGGACTCGCCGGCCAAAATGGCATCCGGTCGGGAATCGATCCCACCAGGAGTCTTTGCCAATGACCAGTTCCAACCGTCCGTCCGACCTCCCGACCCTCCCAAGGACAATGGTGGGCTGGTCGAGGCGGGCTTGGAGGCTGCCCCGAGTCCAAACCCCAACCCGGGGGAACACTCGAGCCCGGGCGAGGGCTCGGGGCTGATCCACCGTCATCGGACGGAGAGATCATGGAGATCGATGCCTCCACGACCAACGAGGCACCACCGGCTCATCGGAGGACCCGGTACATCGAGTACCTTCACGGAAAGCTCCCGACGGACCGGACCGAAGCAAGGCGCCTTCACGGTGCATGCCAAGTCTTTTGTCCTAGTTCATGGCGAGCTCTACAAGCGCAGCGCTTCCGGGATCCTGCAGCGCTGCATCACGATCGAGGAGGGCGTGAAACTCCTCGACGACATACATGGATGGGTTTGTGGACATCACGCAGCGCCACGAACCCTCATGGGTAACGCTTTCCGGCAAGGCTTTTATCGGCCAACCGCAGTAGCGGACGCGACTCGTGTCATATGCACATGCAAAGATTGCCGGTTCTATGCCCGACGGACGCACCAGCCCGCCCAAGCTCTTCAAACCATACCCATCACCTAGCCCTTCGCGGTCCGGGGTCCGGACCGGGTCGGGCCGCTAAAGAAAGCACCCGGGGCTTCACCCACTTGCTCGTGGCGGTCGACAAGTTCACCAACCGGATCGAAGCTCGAGCGATCGGCAAAATCCGGTCCGAAGAGGTAGTCGAGTTCTTTCTCGACATCGTCCATCGGTTCGGTATCCCCAACTCGATAATCACCGACAATGGCACGCAGCTTACGGGGAAGAAATTCCTCAAGTTCTACGACGATTACCACATCCGGGTGGATCGGGCGGCTGTAGCTCACCCCGAGACCAATGGTCAAGTCGAACGAGCTAACGGCATGATCCTACGGAGGCTTAAGCCTCGCATTTATGACCGTCTCAACCGTTTCGGCGGTCGGTGGGCGGCGAAATTGCCAGCCGTGCTCGGAGTCTCCGAACGACTCCGAGTCGGGCGATGGGCTACACGCCATTCTTCATGGTCTACGGCTCGAAGCGATCTTGCCAACCGACCTCGACTACGGCGCTCCTAGAGTCTGCGCCATCGAAGAACAGGGAAATGAAGCGGAACTCGAGGATGCCACCGACCAACTCGACGAAGCGCGTGATGCTGCGCTTCTACACTCCGCCGAGTATCGGCAAGCGCTCCGACAATACAACGACCGCAACGTCAAGAGTCAAGGCTTCAACGTCGGGGACATGGTGTTGTGCAGAGTGCGAGCAACAAGGACTGCCACAAGCTTTCCCCGCCTTGGGAGGACCGTACATCATCTCGCGTGTCATTCGGCTCGGCTCGTACAAGCTGAAGACGGTGGAAGGTCGAGCGCTCACCAATGCTTGGAACATCGCACAATTACGTAAATTCTACCCTTAAACTTGCGTTTGTTCCTTTACTTTCGGAAATCGCCCGCTCGAGGATAGTGATCCTCAACCCCCATAAGGGGGTCCACCCTCACTCGGGGCTGGAAGGCGGGCTATACCAGCAATTTTTCAAAACAAAAATTGCTAACGCATGCGTTACTTAGCTCTTTTTTGCGAATGAAATTTGCTAAGTCTTTTTTGACCCCGGATTCGAATCACAACGACGAGCAAAGTAAGCTACGAGTATACGGATTCACGATCTAACCGGTCGGAAGGCCTAAGCTCGAGCGCCCCGAGTAGCCTCAGCTAACGCTCACCAAAACAGCTAAATCCAACGAGGCTCGGGGCTCGAACTTTGCGAGTCGGCGAGATAGATGAAAGGGCCAAACAAATTTAAGTCAAACTTAAAAACCGACGAACTAAGAGCAAGACCTCCACGGGTCGAGCGCAAAACGAATTTAAAAACTTGAAGTTATTTACAACTTCGGGGAACAACGCCCCATTATTCATGCCGGCATGACAAAACAAAACGAAACAAAACAACTAACGCCCTAATCTATCTTCATATTGGGGAGGGGCTCCTCCTCGAGCTTTGCAGCGAAGGCATCGGCATGGATGTGAGTCTCGGATCGCAGCGCCTCCAGCTCGGCGTCGGTGAAGCCGGGGACAAGGCCAGCGCTAACGGCCTCGAAGTCGAGCCCTTGGTAATGCGACGCCATCACCATGAAAATCGAGCGCATGCTCGGAGCGCCTCGCTCCTTGGATCACCGCACCGACCTGTTCCGGCAGGCCGGCGTCGGCACGCCGCTCGACATCGACTTCCGCGATAGCCCGTCCCAGGACGGCATCGAGCTCCCTTTCGGACGCCTCCGCCGCGGCCAGCCTCTCGCTCCAAGCTTGCGCCATCACAAGCAATTGGCATCGGGAGACGAAGCTCGAAGAGTCGGAAAAAATGAAGCAAACAGGAAGATTGACGTAAGGAAGAATGAAATCCTTACCTTCCTTCTCATCCTCGCTACTCTTGGAGCTCCTTGAGGTAGCCCGACGCGGTCTCAAGGGAAGCTTCAGCCGCAGCCTCGGCCTTCTGCGCTAGCTCGCACTCCGTCTAGAGCACCTCCTTGACCTTCTCCGCGACGGAGGTGGCTTCTTCGGCCTTAGCTAAGGCCGCATCCTTCGCGAGACGCGCCTCCGCCGCCTCGCGCTCCGCTGCCTCCTTGGCTGCCCGGACCGCCCCTTCCCGCGCGAGCGCCTCCTGCCGACCGGCACGAGCCCGGCCGGTCGAGCGTACGAGCTTGCATGCCCCTGTCTCGAGCCTAGCGAGGAACTCGCGCGCCCCGCAATGAGCCCCGCCACGAACGACTCCAGTTCTTGCTCCGGCGACGGCTCGGAGTCATCGACCGGACTCGTCGGCACCGCCTCCGAGCTGGCCACCGTCGTTGCCGCGACCACCTTCCCCGCTGCGGCATCTCCCGCCTTCGCCGCTCGCACCGCCGAGGAAGTCGGCGACTTCCTAAGGGTCGTCGGCGGAGGCCTCCTCCTTGTCCGCACAGGACGCCGGCTCGCCGTCGCCGGACTCGCCTTCACGGGCGTGCTTCCCCACCACGGCAGCAGGGTCCACCACCTCCCGCTGCTCCTCCACGATTGGCTCGGCCAGCGTAGCGCCGGGGTCTGCGGGAGTCTCCACGGCGTGCTCCACGCCGGGCTCCGCCGCCAATGTCATGACCTCGCCGATGCCCTCGGCAGCGAGGTTCAAGGACATCAACATGCGAGGTCGAGTCCGTGGCAGGAGGAGGACGTCGCAGATCTACGCCATCCGTCGGGCCATCACCAAGAACATGTGGCTGCAGCGGGCGCTCGAGGCTCGCATTTCCCACAACGAGCTCGGCGATCATCTCCGCCGTCTCCCTCTCGTCGGCGGTAGGCACCGCCGGGGTGGTTTCGATAAAGTCCACCACTTCCGGCACCCGCGGCGGCTCCTCGCTAGTCCCTCGTCCCTCATCGCGAGGGCGACTTCAATGTCCCGGCCGTGAAGGTCGGGGATGCGGCTCGGAGGTCGTGTGGGCCGGGACAAACTCAACTCGAAACGACGAGTCGGAGAATGCTTGTTGACGGTCCTTACGGTCCTTTTTTACCGTCAACTTTATGCACCTTTTGAAATCATATCCACCACCAAGAGTAGACATAGGGCTTTTATCTAACCATTTCCACAAGTCTTGGTGAATTCGTGAGTGCAGGTGCAATCCATATGAAAACGGGGACAAGTATGCATAAAACATGGGCTTCGCACTTGCCTAACTTTCCCCGACATAAAAGACAACTCTCTCAGCCCAAAATCCAGAGAAACAGTGCTCCAAATCTATCCCTAGCAACCGGACCAAGGAGGGAAGCAACACGGAGAGCCACCACGAAGAAGACCGGACCCAGTGAGGCCCAGCCTCGGCTCGGCCAACTCGGGATTTGGGTTCGGCCGAACCGTGGTGGTGGCCCCACCGGCCCATCTTCTCTCGGCGGTTCACTACCGACGTCCGGAGGTCGGTTCCACCCGCATTAAATGCCACCGACGTCGGGAACCGCCTCCAAGTTGCCGACCTTCCAAGACTATAAATAAAGGGGCACCCCTACCTCTCTCAAGGATCCAATTCAAGAGATCACAACACATTGACACCAAGAGGAATCCATCTAGCATTAGACTAGTCTCTAGGCTGTAGAGGATTAGAGGGGGGAGTTTAGTAGAGGAGAGGGTTGTCCTCTCTTTGTGAGGATTTAGCCCAATCTTGTACTTCGAGGATACTTGCTTATAATAGAAGTTCGTTCGTCGTTCGTTCATCGTTCTTCGTTCGTTCTTCGTTCGTTCATCGTGCATCTCATATTAAGTAAGTATCAAGGTTCACCTCAATAGAATTATCTTCTTTGTTCCTCATGCCTTATGATTGTACTAGTATGATGATCATGTGCTTTCTATGTGGTTATTGTCTAGTCATGATAGGTTGCTTCATGCTTCACATGCCTTCATTCATTCGTGTATGTCCTTACACTCGTTTCATGCATGATGAGGTGAGACATGCTTTGGCCAATGACTTGATGATCCGTAGGGTTAGAGTCATGTGTGACATGGCCCATAACTCGTCAATCCGTAGGGTTAGAGTTAGGCATGTCTCACCCATTTACTTGATGATCCGTAGGGTCGAGTCTTGCATGTTCCAAGCACTTGATCTGATTCGGCCGGTCAAGATTAAGTGTACTCTTTCGGGAGTTCAGTTTAGCAATGTGAGCATGGTGCTTAGATTGATAAACTCGCTTTGGGTGTTTGGTTGTCCGCTCGAACAGGATAAGATCCGACAGCTGAGGACTTAATTGCTTCACCGCCACGTGATCGTAGGACCGGCATAGGGATCTAATTGCCCTTGTGTCACGTGTCCCGGATGAAGGGTAACGGTAGGTGGTGACAGCCCTGCCGTGCCTAGTCCTCTTGTTCTATAGTAGATAGCCTTGATTGCCTGGTAGAAGGAATGCCCGTAGGTGGTAACAGCCCCGCTGGTTATCCCCTTGTTCCAGGATGACATAGAGCTTAGACTTGTATGTGTTGCATGAGCAGGAATATTAGAAGTACATAAGGACCCATCTCGGCTTTCTCCTTAACCCCGCTTAGCCTAGGCTTAGTTCTAGTGTTAGATTGGATTGCTCGGTGGTGTTGTCACTACTACCCACTATCATTATTATCCTTACCCCTATTTAGGCTTTGGTACCTTATTAGTCATATGATTATGAACATTGCTATCTCGTAAACCACCGCCTTCCCCGTGGAAAATACGATACCCTTGAATACTCACGGGTGAAATGCTACAACGGTATTCTCCGTGCGCTTGCGGATTTATCGTGACCGTAAGAAATACCAACAAGCATTTCCGGCGCCGTTGCCGGGGAAGGCACCGGTTGAAGAGTCACTAGCATTGTTTATAATTATATTTCTTTTAACTACCACTGTCTAGATAGGTCTACCTTTGCTTTGTTTTCTCTTTATGTGAAAACAGGGTAGTATACCACCGGCGTTGACTTATCGAGGCAATACACGTAAAATCAAGTAACCTTGAGGCGATCGTAACCGCGAGTCATCCATCCTCAAGAATACTCTCGACAGTGCAAGCCAGCCTACATCCGCACCATCAAGCTCAATACCTATGGGTGGATTGCTTTCCCACGAACACTCCGCTGCCAATGTTAACCGTGTGGCAATTGGGCCACACGTCAACACCGGAAACGGAAACTTCAAGCCTACAGCCAGCCAAATCACCATGGTGCAGGCCAATCCATTCCATGGACTCGGCCAAGGAGGACGCAAAAGTTCATCTTCATAAATTCCTAAAAGCATGCAAAACCTTGTCCATCGAGGGAGTCAACCAGGATGTCATCCGACTCCGTCCTGTTCCCCTATTCTCTTGCGGGGGAAGTAAGACAATGGTTCTTTGCCAACCCAAGTATTTCGACTACTTGGGATGCTTGCTCAAGCATTCCTCGATGAATACTCTCCAAGAGGCAAAACCTATGCCCTTCACGCACAAATTCCAGATTATTGGAGAGCACAGGAAGAATCCATTCCCGAAGCATGGGAGAAACTTCAAGATTATTTGACAAAATACCCTGCTCATGGAATGGACGATTGGACAATATTGATCGATTTTTACCACGGGTTGACACAACGATGCCGTGACTATCTTGATTCTCGTGTCAAAGGGGGCATCTTCTCACTTACCGCCGCAGAAGCAACAAAATTAGTTGAGAAGGTAGCTATCGGTGAAGGGTGGAGACCACGCTCTCAACAAAAAGAGAAGCCTTCCAACATCACCCTAGAAGGGAAGCAAAGAGGAAGAAGGCTTCGTACAAGCGCTTTGAAAAGACAATTACAGCCCCAACACGAGAAGTTGTCCGCATCCTCATCTCCAGGATCAAGCACCAAGTCGCCACGGTAAATGTAATGGAGAGAAGTCTTGCTCATTGGACTTAAAACGATGATGCCCTTGCCAAAGGTAAATTGGTAGTTATCTCATATTTGATTTCCAATTCCACATGCATATTTCCTCAATCGCATTCATGCATCTCATTTGCATATTTAATTCTCCCTCGACATGCATTTCCATCGTTTGCATGTTTGAATCTTTCCAACTTTTGTTTGGGATTTTTCAAACCACAATGCAGTTACAGTGTATTGGAAAATGAGTTTGAGGCAACTTTTTATGGAAAATGTTTTGAGTAAAATTTTGGAGGAATTTTGGCGTAACTCCCTCTCGGATTTTTCATATAGCCATCATAGGGTTGTCAACAAAATTGGACTTCAGTTCATTATATTTGTTTCCAAAGTGCTTGGTGCCTTCACTTTCATTCCACTCAAGCATTCTTTCCCCCCAAAATTCTTACTCTTGCATTTCCCGGGAATTTTCATTGTTTGCCCCAAGTTCAAGAAAAAGATTTTCTCTTCTCTTTTGGTTTTCTTAGTTGCATAATCGGGGTCCCGCAATCCTCCAACTCTTCTTTTCACGAAAAAAAAATATAAAAAAAAAAAAATTCTCAAGGAAAAATAATTTTTGAGACAAACCCTTTTAGGCTTTCCGTCTCGAATTTAAGAAAAAAATTTTCCTTTTCTTCTCTTCTCGTTTTTGTTCAATAAATTGAGTTGCGATAAAAAGACATCCTTGCAAAGGCAACCCACGGGAAATCCATTTGGTTTTCACTAACATAACCCGTGCTCGAGTTCGCTTTTGTGTTCTTGCTCTTAAGTGCAGCCAGGAAAAAGGCGAATAATCAAGCTCATCAAAGCACGTTGAAGAAGGTGACAAGTTCAAACACAAGTCACCCCCGACGTGACACGCACTCGTCCCCCTCCATTGAGCTCATGCCTAAAGTGAGAAGGTTGGCATGAAGAGCCTCATGAAGATCCCATGGAGGAGGACTATGATGAAAACAACACGTCGAGACTCCTCTTCGACACCAACCTTGTCTTGGTGTGCAAAAAGAAGGTACAAGCCTGCAACTCCAATTCGAAATCCCCGCACAACGAAGGTATGCCACATTCTTTGCTAATAATTGGAAGCCCAAGGGTGATATGGTTTTTATTCGTGTGGATGAGTATGACTCCCACCTACCTACCACATGATTTCCCATGCATCCTTGTAGTAGTTAGGCAATGGTACTACCCTCCAGCTTCTTTCTTAGGGAGTATCACCCTTCATGCACACATCCTTGCTTTCTACTAGGCTTTCATAAGCATTGCTTGTCAGACTTTGAGCCTACAACTCTTGACCTTCACAAGCATGCTCTTTGGCAATGGATCATATCCCTTCTTGTGCTTGATGCATTGTTGGCTTGTCATGACTTGTGTTCCTCATAAGCAATCTTAGACATTTTTTGTATGAGGAATGAGCTTCGAATCCTCTTGCCTTGGTTAACAAATATCAAAATCTCCCCTATGCAATGCATGAATGGTTAGAACTTTCCAAGCAATTAGGACTTCTTGAGTGCACCTCGTTGTTCTATCATATCACCCCTCGACTTTGGACCTACACCGCTTCATGTTTCCATATCACTAAGACCCAAGTTGTTTTTACCAACGAGGATTATCTTGTCCATGGTCGCACTCAAACTTGGTCCACAGGACTTGCTTGTGCCTTTCTTCCTCGGCTGTACAAATGGGGTCCGGTCATCTAACCCGGACCTTGTTTGTATGTGCTCCGAGAGCTAACCATGCCTCTCCAAGTTGGAGGAAATTGCTTGCAGGAATAGTGTTTTTGGCAGGATTCTCAGTGTGCAGAGAACAAGTGTGGGGGAGATCTCTCAAGCCTCCATCACGCACATGTTCGAGATCTCCCCACCAAAACGCTGCACCAACATCAAGGCTACACCGCACAAAGCCTTCCACAATCACATTGGGTTCAACCCCAAATCAAGGGCCATGAGCAAAAGAACAAGTGTGGGGAGGTTCCCTCCCCCCACAAAGGTAACTTGTATCGCAACTTGTATCCTTTTCCTTCCACCTTGAAAATATCAAAATAGAATAATTTAAAAAAAAAAAAAAAAAAACTCTAGGTGCTTCTTCTCTTTCAAACTCATAAGGCACCTAGAGTTTAAATCAATAAATCTAGGCTCCCCGGTCTTTAACCCCGGTAGAGTCCTCTTTGTCTTCGCTTTGTTTTTGTTGTTTGTTTTGAATAAATAAAGCAGGTTCAAGAACAAGTGTGGGGGAAGATCTCTTGAGTTCTTCATCACGTACACATTCAAGATCTCCCCCACCAACACGATGCACAACCCGCACCGATCAATCCATAAGAAAGTGGAGCCCCCGGGACAAGGAAACAAATTTGGGTCGAACCTTTGTTTCGATCAAACATCCCATGGTCCACTTGGCCTCCACTTCACCTAAAGCGACGGTTTGCACAACCTCTCTAACTCCATCCCCCTCAATTCATGAGTTAAAACAACCTTTTGAGCCAATCACTAAAATTTAACTCAAGAATAAAATGAACGTTGTTGTTCCCTCGCATACATGCTTCTAGTTGGTTGGCCTCGCATACTCTTTATTCCTCGCTTCGCACACCTGTTGCTTGTGAACACCAATATCATAGGAACCCATGTTTATCTAAGTTGTTGGTGAATGTGATATGGTTGGATGAGATGAATCGTGCTTCTTCTCGCATAGAGTGCTTGGGTATTTAATTTGCCAAAAGTCTATAACTCTACGCTCCTCGATGATCTTATATTCCCACCAGAGCCATATGTTGATCACATTGCAAAACTTACACACATATGCTGCTTGTCATTGCATTGAACTTTATCAAAATTGTGTGACCCTAGTGAGAAACTTGTCATACTCTCTTGATCAAGATCACGTACACTCCACCTCACATGCTAAACTTCTACACCGGAAGTTAAGCAATACCACCATCATACATCCACCAAAATAAGTACTCCACAAAAGCATTGTTACCTTTTTCTCTCTCTCTCTCAAGTTATCATAGGAGACATGGCTATGCAAAAGAAAGAATAATCCCTGCTCATACAAAAGTAGAGCATGATGAAAAAAAAAAAAAAAGAGAAAAGAAAGAAAGGAAAAGAAAGAAAGAATCATAGCCATGTCCCCCTCGAACATTCAAAAAGAGAAAGAGAGAATGAACACAAAAAGGAGTACAATTTCCACCACCACACCACCCTCATACACACTTGCACATCTTGATCACGGTTGTATGACTTGCATTCTCCATGGATCCACTCTTTTGGTTCAGCAAAATATGTGATACAAGTATGCCTCTCTTTCATTCCCTACCAAGCTCCACATAAAGCCTTTTGTAGAAGTAGGATGAAAAGAGGAAAATCATGCCTTGGTGAGGAACCATAAACATTGAGCGATTTGAGAGTGATCATTTGAGGAGTATGAGCTATGTTTTTACTTTGAAAATCTATCACAAACCCGAGTTACTCAGACAGAGGGAGTTATGATGACTTGAATCATGACCGTTCCATTCCTCAACCGCCCAAGATTACATGGTAGACACATCAAAGTTCACGGGTGCAGGTATGGCTTGGAATAATTTGTATGCTAGCATCATACCATGAGAAGTATGCTCCCGCTTATGCTCACTAGCTTTACTCGAGGACGAGCAAAGAACTAAGTGTGGGGGTCTTGTTGACGGTCCTTACGGTCCTTTTTTACCGTCAACTTTATGCACCTTTTGAAATCATATCCACCACCAAGAGTAGACATAGGGCTTTTATCTAACCATTTCCACAAGTCTTGGTGAATTCGTGAGTGCAGTGCAATCCATATGAAAACGGGGACAAGTATGCATAAAACATGGGCTTCGCACTTGCCTAACTTTCCCCGACATAAAAGACAACTCTCTCAGACCTCAAAATCCAGAGAAACAGGCTCCAAATCTATCCCTAGCAACCGGACCAAGGAGGGAAGCAACACGGAGAGCCACCACGAAGAAGACCGGACCCATGGAGCCCAGCCCCGCTCGGCCGACTCCGGGATTTGGGTTCGGCCGAACCGTGGTGGTGGCCCCACCGGCCCATCTTTCTCCGGCGGTTCACTACCGACGTCCGGAGGTCGGTTCCACCCGCATTAAATGCCACCGACGTCGGAACCGCCTCCAAGTTGCCGACCTTCCAAGACTATAAATAAAGGGGCACCCCTACCTCTCTCAAGCATCCAATTCAAGAGATCACAACACATTGACACCAAGAGGAATCCATCTAGCATTAGACTAGTCTCTAGGCTGTAGAGGATTAGAGGGGGAGTTTAGTAGAGGAGAGGGTTGTCCTCTCTTTGTGAGGATTTAGCCCAATCTTGTACTTCGAGGATACTTGCTTATAATAGAAGTTCGTTCGTCGTTCGTTCATCGTTCTTCGTTCGTTCTTCGTTCGTTCATCGTGCATCTCATATTAAGTAAGTATCAAGGTTCACCTCAATAGAATTATCTTCTTTGTTCCTCATGCCTTATGATTGTACTAGTATGATGATCATGTGCTTTCTATGTGGTTATTGTCTAGTCATGATAGGTTGCTTCATGCTTCACATGCCTTCATTCATTCGTGTATGTCCTTACACTCGTTTCATGCATGATGAGGTGAGACATGCTTTGGCCAATGACTTGATGATCCGTAGGGTTAGAGTCATGTGTGACATGGCCCATAACTCGTCAATCCGTAGGGTTAGAGTTAGGCATGTCTCACCCATTTACTTGATGATCCGTAGGGTCGTAGTCTTGCATGTTCCAAGCACTTGATCTGATTCGGCCGGTCAAGATTAAGTGTACTCTTTTCGGGAGTTCAGTTTAGCAATGTGAGCATGGTGCTTAGATTGATAAACCGCTTTGGGTGTTTGGTTGTCCGCTCGAACAGGATAAGATCCGACAGCTGAGGACTTAATTGCTTCACCGCCACGTGATCGTAGGACCGGCATAGGGATCTAATTGCCCTTGTGTCACGTGTCCCGGATGAAGGGTAACGGTAGGTGGTGACAGCCCCGCCGTGCCTAGTCCTCTTGTTCTATAGTAGATAGCCTTGATTGCCTGGTAGAAGGAATGCCCGTAGGTGGTAACAGCCCCGCTGGTTATCCCCTTGTTCCAGGATGACATAGAGCTTAGACTTGTATGTGTTGCATGAGCAGGAATATTAGAAGTACATAAGGACCCATCTCGGCTTTCTCCTTAACCCCGCTTAGCCTAGGCTTAGTTCTAGTGTTAGATTGGATTGCTCTGGTGGTGTTGTCACTACTACCCACTATCATTATTATCCTTACCCCTATTTAGGCTTTGGTACCTTATTAGTCATATGATTATGAACATTGCTATCTCGTAAACCACCGCCTTCCCCGTGGAAAATACGATACCCTTGAATACTCACGGGTGAAATGCTACAACGGTATTCTCCGTGCGCTTGCGGATTTATCGTGACCGTAAGAAATACCAACAATGCTCCGGAACCGAAGTCCGAGCGAAGGGAGCGGGAGTGTGCCGCGGAGCTGGAGCTTGAGGCGGAGGAGTTGGAACCCGCCGCTCGGCGGGTGAGCTCGGCGATCCCTTCTTGGCGACGGCCGGCACACGTCGCGTGGACCCTCCGAAGACCCAGCCACGGCACTGCCGGAGCCGCCGCCACCGCTTTCCTTCGAGGTGCCCGTGCGACGGGAGAGGACGTACGGGTTATCCCCACTCGTGTCATACCCGCCGGCACCATCGTCGCCGTCGAAGGCCGCGGATGACTCGATCGAGGCCGTCGGGGGCGTGAAGGGGTTCAACCCCGCCGCCTCGTGCTCGTCCCTCTTCTTTTGGCGCGCGCGCTCCCTCGCCTGCTTGTCCTGCTTGGTGCGAATAGCGGCTTTCATCGCCCGCTCGCGCTCCCTCTTCTCGGCCTTCTCCTGCTCGGTCTACTAGCGGTTCGCATCCCGTTGAGAAGCCCCATCCGGGAGCTTCAGCTTGATCCGCTTGGGGAACGATACCCACACCGACTGCAGGAGAAAGAAAAAGAAATAACCGAAGTCGCACAACCTGGACAAAATCGAAACGAGAAAGTCGAGCTGCTTACCACATCAATCGCTCGTGGGTGCGGCTTCATCTTCGGTGCGTTCGGGACGGGCCACACTTGCGCGGTCGAGCCCAACGTGCCCGTCACCCCGTGGGCGACGGCCCCGTAACCTGACGAAGGAAGCATGGACCAAAGACTCAGGACTCAGCCATCATCACTTGACGTATGGCAGTACGGGTCCCCGCCTTATCCGGCGACAGGTGGAACTCGAGCTCGGGCTCGAGCTACTTTCCGCCTCGCACGACCTTCGCCGGCGACCCCGAAGCTTGATGAGCTACCGCCCCGACCTCGACCTTCAGCCTCGTCTTTAATGCATCCGACAAAGAAAGACAGGCATGGGTTGTCTTCTCCAATCACTCCACCACGACGTCGCCCATGGCTCCGCCGAATGCGGGACACTCCATCCCGGCTTCCCCGACGTGATAAGCTACGGGAGCGACGTGACGGCCCGGTCAAAACACTCAACCATACATCGGGGAAAGGACCGACGGGACGGTACGGACGCCCGGATAAGCATACGGCTACACTCTCTCATGTAACTCGAGCTCGACCCCTGCGGCTATAAAGGGGAGACTCTCTTTCTCTCTCGGCATGCTCACACACACACACATTCACTCACACGTCTCACTTGTTCACGAACACTCTCACACACGCACTTGCAGCTAGGGACTTGGAGCACGCTCCTCTCCCACCTCCTCCGTACTCCATCGTTAGTTTGACGCAAGGAACATGAGCGCCGTGACACCCCCAGCTGGACGTTGGGAGCTTTTCCGAACCAGCTTAAATATCTCGTGTCTTCCCTTGTGTACCATCCGACCTAAAACGCGCACCCCAGGAACAAAATTCTACTAGCCGATGGTTCGAACACCGACACAGAGTTAGAACAGTTGGAGTCGATAGAAAATACATTGTGGAAATTTGTTGACTGTATGTAGTAAAGACTGCAATGTGCAGATGAACCCAATACACTAAACATAGCTCCACCACTAGAGTGTACAGAGAGAAACGGTACATAGAGAGATGCAGAGAAAGCGAAAAGGAAATTGGGAGAAATAGAGATATGGAGAGGCAGCGAGGTAGAGAGATAGACTCGAGTGAAATAGAGAAAGATATAGAAAAATGTTGACCTATAAAGGTATAATTTCCTTACAACTTTTCTAGGTACTTCAATAAAGGAAAGCATGAACACAATAAGATTGTTAAGAACAAATATAATCAACATCAAGCTACCTCCAGTGGAAAGAATTTTTCCCTTCCAACAGACCTCTTTTGTAAATGTTCATCTGCCTCTTCAAGTTTGAATCACTTAATTTTTATGATGCATCGAAATACCAAGATATTGGAAAGGATACAAGTCTATTTCACACCCAAAGAGTACGAGAACTCTCCCTTTGTATCCTTTACATTTCTTAACAAACAGCTTAACTTTTATAAAAAAAAAATCTTTAGACTGGATAGCTATTAAAACACACAAAGCAACAGTTTCATATTCTAGCCTGATCTAGATCATTTTACAAACAAAGTATGTATCATCTCGTGCATTGTCAAATAGATGAACAGTCATCAACCAAATGTGGAAATACACCAACTAGTTGACCATTACGACCATTACTCTATTACGACCATTACTCTTTGCCCTTTCAATGAGAATAGCTAGGATGTCTATGACAATTTGTTGGGGGCCTAGCGCGGGCGAGCCCCACGCGGAACAAACGCCCATGGCCCCGTATTTATCTTCTGCGACTAACTTTGAGCCCCCAAGTAGAATGCGCAGGTTAGCGGGCGAAGCGAAGCAACGGGAGCGGAGATGGCGTCCTAAGGCGAAGCGGAGAAGGGCTCGACGAAGGGACGGGCCCCGAGGCGAAGGCCCACGACCGACGGGGCGATCGCCGGGTCGAGCGAAGCGATGCCCAAGAGGAGCACCGGCGGTCGAGCGAAGAGCCGAGTCGGAATGCCTCCCGGCTAGTGGCCGGCTAAGCCGCGAATCACGCATGCTTGGCCGGCTTTCCCGGATTACCCTCGAGAGTTACCGCCTCCCGATAGGATGGAGGGCAATTGCCGAGGGTAAAATGGTCATGTAAAATGTGGCTCCCTAGGACTATAAAGGGAGCCCAAGAGTCACCTCTAAAGACACATGTAACCAGCGAGTTTACTTTGCCTATGCTAGAGTTGTAATCTTCTTGTTCTGTTCTTTACTTGTCTTGCATATCTCATTCTTGTGTTCAGTGTGCTAAGTGAGCCTTGCCTTCTCCGCTTAGTACACCAACATTGGCGCCACCGTGCGTGAGCTCGAAGCACAAGCTCACGATGACCAGATCCACAAGAACCATTGCAGCGGTGTAGGATCGAAGGACCCCGGCTAGAGGGGGTGAATAGCCGAAATTACAGTTTTAAAACAATTTACTCAACTAAATGCGGAATTGAAACAAATGAGTAATTAGAAAGAAAAACAACTATTCCTATGTTGCAACTAGAGTGGGTTTGCAATTCTAGGTGACATACATCATGGCAATTCTAGTATTGAAGCAACTTAGGAAAGAACAACACAAGAGACAAAGGATATATTCCCGTGGTCTCGGTGACTTGCCGGTCACCCCTAATCCACGTTGAGGTGGATTCAAGCGTAGGTGTGTCTCACTCCTCAAGCATCCACTTCTCCATCAAGAAGGGCTCACAAAGAACGACTTGAGTTAGAACACAACCATACCTTGAACCGCTCCAAACCTCGGTTCCACTAAGGTTGCTCTTCACCGCTCCGGCGAGGCGAGCACCAACCTCTCACAATCACCAACCGGGTCTCTTCACAATCTTCTTGAAGAACTCAACGGTTGCAACTCCACCAAGCCGTCTAGGAGGCGGCAACCTCCAAGAGTAACAAGTCGATGACGCTTGCTTGATGAATCCCTAGTGCCACAAAGCTCAAATCTCTCAAGATCAAAGCACTCACACTCACACACTTGCAATCTTTCAACTAAGTCTTTGTGTGAGAGAGGAAGAGGCTCTAAAGTGCTTGCAATGCAATTCAAATGGCCAAGAGAGCTTCTATGCACGGGATGGGTGAGTATTTATAGAGCCCACTCAAAAATCTAGCCGTTACGGAGTTTCGCGCTCCCGGCGGTCCGACCGTAGTTCCCACGGTCCGACCGTCGTACAACCCAACGGCTAGTTTCAGATTCAAAACCCCACTCGTAGCATGGTCGGCGGTCCGGCCGTCGTTCTCACGGTCCGACCGCTGCACATCAAAGAATTCTCATCCCGGAATAGACAATCCGTCAAAATGGGCAACTCTCCAGCGGTCCGACCGCCAGGCCGACGGTCCGATCGTCGCCTAACTCACCGATCCACCGGAGGCTCTACAGCTCCGGTCGATTCTTCCTCGTCCGAGCGGTCCGACCGTCCCTCGACGGTCCGACCGTCGAGACGCCCATACTTGGTTAATTTGTCTCCGAAATTTGGGCTTAGTTTCAACTCACAAAGTCCACTCACAAAGATAGGAATTTGAGCAATGTGGCACATAAGAATTTTCAAGATCCTTTCATCGACCCCTCTTGATAATACGGCGTTTAACCTATAATCCGGTCACTCATCTCTAATCTCCTAGTGATCGGTAAAATGGAAAACCTATCAAGATACCTTTGCCTTGAGTCATCCTTTTTTATTGTCACTTTACTTCACCATTTCTCCCCTTATCATGACTAACACTATAAGCATCTCAAGCAACATAGTTAGTCATAATTAAGGGTCGTCATTAATTACCAAAACACTAAACGAGGACCTAGATACTTCAATCTCCCCCTTTTTGGTAATTGATGACAACACCAAGAAGTGATATAAAGATTTTTGAGCTAAAAGATATTCATTAAACATTTTAAGCTCTATGGTGAGGTAAAAGATAGCATGTTCACATGATATAGAAGAATTAACGTCATGAACATGAGAAGATTATTTAAGCTCACCATAAGGTAAAACTCCCCCTATGTTAATGCATAGAACAAAAACTTCAAACAGAGAGCAATGCACAAATTTTGGAGAAAATTTGGTAGAGTTTACCTTGTTTCTTTGGATGCGAGGAGGCAAAGAATAATTAATATATGACTATATAGCTCATAATCAATAGAATATCCTCAACATCCACAATATTTGAACCATGAGATATGATAGACATCAATAATATTTAAGCCAACATGTTTCATCACACAATAAGATAAAAGGTTCAAAGGTGCATAAATAACTTACAAACCATCCAAATGACATAGTTCAAACACACAAACATGGTTCAAATGCATAAAAAGTAAGATACATGAGATGCATGAGATGCATGTGCAAATGCAAGAAGGATCAAGAATCATGGCTTGACATTGCATCTCCCCCGACTCTATGACGTCTCATCAAATCATCAACTCGCACTTCTTCCTTGTTCTCCCCTTTGGCATCAATGTAGCCACAAAAGGTCAAGACTCATCTCCTGGAGGAGGAGGTGGAGGAGCATATCCAGGGTAGAATGGGTACGGAGCAAACCGTGGTGGAGGCATAGGAGTCGGAAAGTAACCATACATATGTGAGGAGAAGGCATCAAAGGTGGTTTCCAAGGACTGCATCCGTGTAGTCAACTCATCAAGAGAAGTCCTGGCTGCCTCATATGATGTCCGAGCTGCCTCAAACGATGTCCTAGCTGCAACATTGGAGTTGTGCACCTCTTCTAGCCTCTGCATCACCGGCTGTAGAGCCTGTCCCATCCTCTCGATCAAAGTACGATGAGAAGCCACCGAAAAACTCAGGTGGAGGAGGGGGTAACCGAGACCAGCCTACAAAAGGTGGAGGTGGAGGAGCCATATGTGCGGCCTCCGGTGCCTCCGTGCTGCTTCATCCTCATGAGCCTCATGCTCATCATCATCATCCTCCGATGCCTCGGGTGGTGCCACTAACATATGCTTCCGAGAGCTGAAAGGCGGATATGGAGTATGCCTAGAGGTGAGATGTCTTGCTGGGAAATTGCACTTATGCTTGAT
Source organism: Chloris gayana (assembly GCA_031894775.1). NCBI lineage: Eukaryota > Viridiplantae > Streptophyta > Magnoliopsida > Poales > Poaceae > Chloris > Chloris gayana. The sequence goes on from JAUNZO010000427.1 coordinate 92,210, forward strand.
CGGTGACATAATGTAAGGAGCATAGTACACATTAGACCTTAATCCCATAGACCGTGTCCGTATCTCCTTTAGAATGAATAACACAACATCAATTTTCTTCCCAGTCATAACATATTCAATGAGGTTCCAATAATGATCCCTAACAGACATCGGGATTTCCGGACTTGGGATAGAGAGTCTTTCGAATGACCTTGTTGATTACCTTTGGCATAGGCGTAAGTCCTGTGATCGTGCCTATTTTTCGCTCACGTGGTGCATCAACATAGTATTTAAGCCACTCCCTCTCATGCAAGATTGGCTCCTCGCTCACATCAAGCTGACCCTCGCTCATTGCATAGTCAATCTCATTAGCAGTTGCAAACTCAGCAAATGTGGCAGTAAACCTCCTAGTGTTAGTCATCCAAGTGATGGTCTTATCAATAAAATCAATCTCAACCGTAGCATGGAATTGGCGCACAACCGTATCATTCCAATCTTGTTTGTGAGCCATAAATGCATGCATACCCATGGCTTGAAATTTCTGAATTAGAGGACTCACGGACTCAAACCGAGAAATATACCGCCAGTCAACATATGAATATGCAAACACCGTTTTATGCATCAAGTGACCATAGAAAGCATCATGCTGCACCTGAGTATGAAACTGTGCTGTAGGAGAATCGGCATCTTCTCGGTAGGCTATTGCATTTCGGGCCCTGTGATATTCATAAGAGGTCCACACTTTTCTCGGTTCATCATGCATTGTTGGATCAAAAATTAGATCTTCTCCCTGAACCTCATCCATCTCCACATCATTTGTTGATTGACCAAATTCAGAATCATCTGCGGTGGCAATGTGAGAAGGAGAGTAATCGCTGTCATCCGTGGTGCCTCGTCTTCTTTTGCTAGAGGAACCACCCCTGAATATTTTCTTTAGTGTCTTTGAAACAGTACGCCGTGGTGGTCGGTCGCCCATGGTGGAGGAGGTGACGGTGAGACCAGATCCGGGCTCGGTCGAACCGGGGAGCCTTGGATTGAAGCTTTCCCCAAGGGAGAGTATTTGGAGAGGAGAGGAGAGCTTTGGAGGAAGAATTTTCGTGTTTAGAGTGTTATGAGTCGAAGGGGTATGAGCCAATAGATAAGGCAAGTGAGTTCTCTGTAAAGCAGGGACATTAGTATATGGTAGTCTGCTTTGAATTGTTCTCTGTGTAGAATGCCTATTGGTTTTCGCGAAACAGTACTTTATGTGGACAGTACATGGGTATCAAGAAAGAGGGCTAGCTCAGTTTGAATAGTTACCAGCCAAGAAAAGACTACTAATAAATCTGCTACTTCGTTTCCAAGCAAGCAAAGCGCCGCTACTTATTTCTTTCACTTCAATTCTATTGAATTCTTTTTCATTAATAGTTTGGAAGTGAATTCAGAAAAGCAATTCAAGCCATTCCATTCCGCTCCAGCTCCTCTCACGTTATATAGCACCCCGCAATGTCAACTGCAGCATCAGCAGCCCTCACAAAACAAACTCAGTCTACTCCTCAACAGCAAGAGCCAAATTATCATCAAACCTCCCACAATGTTGAGGTCAATAATGACCAGTGCCGCCCTCAGGGCCAACTGACCTCTTGGAAGCTGCCATTAAGTCTGATTTGGCCTATATTGCCTTGCGCGAGCATGGCTTGGTCCAGCTTCTCTAACCTCGTCCTAGCCCAGCCCAACTCCCGCCCGCTTCTTCCACAAACCCGATCATCTGTTAACGCATACAGCTTCCCGTGCCTTCCCTATCTGGCTCTCGCTACTATGTCATTTTTGTTTACGACTAGGTTTACCTGGATTTACTTCATGAAACATCGTTGCGCGCCTCGGTATTTCCAATTTGGATTGTCTGGTAGGGATATTGGCTACGAGACCCACTATGTCTGGATACCAGGAAAACGGGCGAAATTGCTGACTCGCTCCGCTCGCTCCTAGGAAGCTTCAAAAGTGTTTATTACAGGGCAGGGCAGGGTCTAAGGGCAAGTACAAAGGTGTGGTCTTATAGGCCGCCTCATGCATGACACATAATCTCAAGATGGTCTATTATACCACTTGTACAATAGATGGTTGTTTTAGTTGTCTTGTAGAATTGATATTTTCTAAATTTGTGGATGAGAAAAGGAATATTTATGAGTTGCATGGCAACTACAACACAATGGTGTATAAGTCGTCTCATACTCCTAAATTCTAGCGCATGAGGTGGTTGCTTCGCGAAACAACCACCTCTTTCTCTCACCTCCCTATCTCTCTTCCACATCATCAAAAATCCTATGTGGCATTGCATGAGACGGGCTATGAGACTGCTGACGTGTAGCGTTGTACCTGCCCTAAGAACAGCAAATGGGAAGTTCTCCTCACGCTCACTCCTCTCATTTATACCCTTATTCATCCCACGTCGGCTACCATCTATCCTAAAAGCTACTGCTGTGACACTCATTTTCAAATTCATTTGAAAACTAGGTAGGCAATTTACGCACTTTTCAATGAAGAGTGGATGATCTGCCAGCTCTCGCAGAAAGATGTCAAAGTTCTTGTGAACCCCCAATTCTGCAGTGGAATGAGATAAAGCAGCCCAAAGGTCCACCGGGATTTCATCTAAACTCCGTGCCGTGGTCCACATTAGCAGAATACATTCCGCTTCGAAAGAGCCTTATACATAGACGGAAAAAAGAAGAAGAGGGAGAACGGTTGGATTTGGTCTTGTTGTCTGTTGTTCTTTTCTCTATCCTTATAGAGAAAGTGATGGGTGACTTTTCCATATGATAATAAAAAGTTTTTTCAAACAAGTCAATCAAGTCCTAGGTGGAGGTTTTCCCCGAGTCTACATACTGTCTTTTGAGTTGCTTTTTTCGAGGGAAAGAGGGGGCCTAACTAAAATACGGGATTTTCTCCCATACTTTTTTACTGAGCCAAACGGACGGAGTTAAGACTTCGACTAGCTAGCTTTGAACAATAGACTCTAGAGCCCCACCAGGTAATCTGGGGCTTTAAAGGGCGACCCGCTTACCGCTTCTAACTTTACTGAAATGAGATAGCTAGAGAAAATCCATGAAATGGGTGTGTGTGGAATTAAGATGTGCGCGCACTTCTTCTCAAAAGAACTGCTAGGCAGGCGGACCATCCAGGTCAAAAGAACTACTAGGCAGGCCATCCTGGTAGGCGGGTAATTCTTTATGTATGGCTGGAAATGCACGCTCTTACTTCGAGTTTCAATTCAATCTTATCTTATCGCAAACGCATTACTATGCTATATCTAGGAAAAGCGGCAATACAAAGCCAAGATCTTACTTACTAATAAGTTAATTAAGGCTAATCCGTCCGCAGTTTTCAACTGGTAAAGCTTTCCCTGTCTCTTCGGGAATACAAGACAAATAAAAGAAAAAGTAAATGCAAGACAACCAGAAAGGAATTCCTATGTATGAGTTAGTTCGATTCAATACTCGGACTGGTCTATAAGTGCTCATCACTACTCGACTCAATCTACTATAGGTAGGTAGGTAGAGAGTAATTCTCCGAAAGAACTGAGACGTAGGTCAGAAGTATGTAGGTAGGGCTTGGGCAAGTAAGTAAAGTAGGCATGAGTTATCTTTTCCTACGGCCTACCGAGTCAATCTATTCGGACAAGTAAATAAGTCTGGGCATTCCTTCACTTCACTTCAGGTAATTCGATCAAGTAACTACGTTCATTCAATGCTAGGGCTCTCCACTTTTTGTGAAATTACAAAGGGGAAAAATGCTCTCTATCTATTCCAATATAGACTTCTTTGTGGACCTACCTTCTTTTAGTTAGCAAGTTCGTAAGGCAATACAAATCCAAAAAGCTAGGAACTGAACCAACCCACTTGAAATTCTCGTAAAGAGAGAGAGTGTTGTTTTCAGTTAGTGTTTTCTTAACTTATATTCTTCTCAATGAATAAGAGTCAAAAAGCCAGGTAATTCAGTCAGTCAAGGAAGAGAGATTAGTGTCAATGGTACATTGAATATTGAAAGAGGCTGTCTATCTTCCATTAGTAATCCTGTCATTACAAATCTCATTGTCTACATCTTTCTTCCCGTGATTGATCTATAGGAGTATAGTAAGAAGCATACTGTGCTCAAACTCAGCAGAGAATGAACCTGCCCTTAGTAGTAAGTAGATTCTTTCCCGTAGCCGTAACCGTCCCCGTAGAGGAACTACTGCCGCAAGCGAAGGAAGCAAAGGATTGATGAGCATTTCGAATCCCTATAGTTGATTGCCGGGATTAAATAGCTTTCATTTGTGGATAGCTGCGAGAATTCGTGTAAATCCTATTATTCGTAGGAATAGAATCGTATATCGTAAATAGACTTGGCCGAGGATGGACCCGAAGCCGAACTAGGAAAACAGGGAAGTACGTACGAAACTAAAGGGATGTCGTCAAAGAGGAATTTGCTTATTACCTATGTCTCAGTTCGGCGAGGTCATAGAAAGCCTTTTTTTTCTCTTCCTTACCGGGAAGGCGCACTTCTCTTCTTCTTCGGCCTTCACCACCTACCCGGCCCGGAAATAGAACCCAGCCCCCTTTCCGATCCATCCATTTCTTTCTTTAAACAAAATGAAACGTAAAACCGCAAAAGGGCTTGCGCTTTCGTTCGAAATAAAAACCAAGCTTCGTTCCTCACGACTAAGAGGGGGAGTGGCGTTTTCTTTAAACAAAATGAAGCGTTGAGCCGCAAAAGGGCTCGCGCTTTTCTTCGAAGTAAAAACCAAGCTTCGCCCCTCACGACTAACAGGGGAAATGATGTTTTCTTTAAATAAAACGAAGCGTAGAGCCGCAAAGGGGCTCACGTTTTTCTTCCAAGTTAAAACCAAGCTTCGCCCTTTACGACTAACAGGAGGAGTGATGTTTTCTTTAAACAAAATGAAGCGTAGATCCACAAAGAGTGTCGCGTTTTCGTTCGAAGTAAAAACCAAGCTTCGCCCCTCACGACTAAGAGGGGAAATGGCGTTTTCTTTAAACAAAACGAAGCGTAGATCCGCAAAGAGGCTCGCGTTTTCATGCGAAGTAAAAACCAAACTTCGCCCCTCACGACAAAAAGGGGGAATGGTGTTTTCTTTAAACAAACCGAAGCGTAGAGTCGCAAAGGGTCTTGCGTTTTTGTTCGAAGTAAAAACCAAGCTTCGTCCCTTACGACTAAGAGGGGGACTGGCGTTTTCTTTAACAAAATGAAGTGTAGAGCTGCAAAGGGGCTCGCGTTTTCGTTCTAAATAAAAAATGAAGCTTCGCCCTTCATGACTAAAAGGGGGAAGTGGTGTTTTCCTTACAAAACGAAGCGTAGAGTCGCAAAGGGACAATGTTGAAAAGAATAGGTGAGAGAGGGTCTCCTTGCCTAATCCCCTTCCTAGTTTGAAAGAAATGACCTATATCATCATTCACATTAATACCTACACTTCCATTTGTCATAACCTTGTTAATCTAAGAGCACCATTTAGGTGACAAACCTTTCATTCGCAACACTTGTTGTAGGAAAGAACATTTCAGTTTCCCATAGGCTTACTCAAATTTTAAAATAATTCACTTTTCTTTTTTATTATGCATTTAATGGATTCCCTCATGTAAAATGAAAATTCCTTCCATGATGTACCTACCATGTAAAAAGGTACCTTGGGAAGGTCTAGTAATCGTGTTTGTGATTGAAGTACAATCTTACAATGTGAAGTATTCTCTACATGCCAATAGACCAAGGAGATTTATGTATCCTAAGCTTAGATTTGGAAAAGAAATGTTTACTAAGTAAATGGTTGTGTAAAGTTATTTATGAGGCGGGATCTTGATCGTAACTTCTTAGGCACAAATACTTGAGTAATAAAACAATTATAAAAAATACTTGAGTAGTAAAACAATTACAAATCCTAAACATTTTTTCTCGCTTTTCGTTTGGCTTCATGAAGGTTAAATAAGAGTTTTTTTTAGAATGGGAGGTTCAGAATTGGTGATGGTACTAAAATTATATTCTAGGAAGATGCTTGGCTTGATGCTTTTGCCTTTAAACATACCTTTACAATATAGTTAGAAAAAAAGAATGAAACAATTTAGGTGGTTTTCAAAGCTATGCCTTTAGATGTCTCTTTTAGAAGATCTTTGGTTGGAAAAAATTGCTAGCTTGGTAATATCTTGTTGCTACATCTATGAACATAGAACTCACTAATTTAAGAGACACTTTTAGGTCAATGGTGAATAAAAATGAATCTTTTTAAACTATAGTTAATATATAGAATGCTCGCTACTGATCACATTATTTGGAAGATCAAATTTCCTTTAAAACTAAAGATCTTCATGTCGTATATGATTGAAGGTGTTACCATTACCAAAGATAAATTTGTCTACGCACTATGAAGGGAAGTTTAAATGTTGCTTTTGTAACAATAATGAGATAACACAACATCTCTTCTTTGGTTATCCTAATCCTAGACTAATTTGGAGTCATACAAATTTCTTTTAATATACCTCTACCTCCAAGCATATATCACATATTTAATGGATAAGAAAATTTTGTATCAGATTTTATGGGGTCATGTGCCATTTTTTGGACAAATTGGTTGAGCCGAAATCATGTTATTTTGAACAATGTAAGAGTCTGCTATTCAATGCATGTTATATTCAGGGAAACTTATGAGATCCGTTTTCGGGCTCTTTTGCAAAAGGAGGAAGAGCAATGCTCTTGAGATTGCATCGATGGAGATTTTTCCATCAAATGGATGGTGTTTTAGCTATAGACTTTTATATAGTTGATTTGGTTTATCATGGATTTGATTTTTCCACCATGGTTTTATCTTGCTGGGTTTGTAATAATGAATGGTTACATGTACAAAGGCTAGAATATTAATTATATTCTTTTTTTCTAAAAAGATAATATTGTAGTACCTGATTATTTTGTTTTCATATACGTGATCAAACTAATAAAAGATACAAAAAAACTACGAGATATTTTTCCCATTGGTGGAAACATTTGTTTGGCACTGCGGAGAAACATAGAATATAAATTGTCATGTATGTCATCCATCCTTCATCTAATTCACATGTGTCAGATTGTCAGTATTGATATCCGCACAGGAATTGTGATCGCCTTTTCCCAGGACAAAATAAATTTTTAGTTGTTGATATTTGTATCAAGTGGTACGAATTGGCACTTTAGATTTCTGCACCTTGGTCGTGTTTTTATCTGAAATATTTTTTATTTTTATACAACAAAGAAAGCAGTATGTTCATCTGGACCTATAAAATGACCATGGGCCGCTGCAACTGCAAGCTATAGTAACAAAAAAGAATTAAGGTTCGTGGGCCGTTGGCCTTTGTGGGCTACTACGGCATCAAAGTGCGAACCTGAAATTTGGTTTTCAGCCCGAGAAATGACAGCAACAGCAAAAAGACGGATTTGTTTGTTTAGATGCATATACGAACTTTTCAATTCACTACACCCAGCTTTTATTACAGGGCGTGCAGCCACCATAATGAACAATTCTATGAATTTTCACATCGCTTCCATTACTTTGTAGAGGAAATGAAGAGAAAAAAACAAGAGAAAGAAGAAAAGAAATCGATCCAAATTGAAGGAGAGAAAACGAATGAAATAAACAGCAGACCATGCTTATGTGTGAATATATTCGTGTGTGGCTAACATCTTGAGTCATCCTGATCGGTCAGTTAGCTGCCATGGCGGCCTGGGAGCGGATGGTCTTGGGGTACAGGAACTTCTTCCCGCCGACGGCCTCCAGGACCTTCTTGCTCAGGGCGGCGCCGCCGTCCTGCTCGCCGGACTTGGACACGTAGAACGCACGGGAGAACCAGTCGACGAGCTCCGGCGCCGCGCACATCACCATGTGGAACGGCCAGTACCACCCCGGCCACATCACGTAGTGGTCCCCGCGCCGCACGCTCGCCACCACCACCTTGGCCAGCGAATCCGTCTTGCCCACCGGCAACGGGCCAACATTTATCTGCTCATCACAATAATTCTCCGATGTTAACATCGCTTCATGCTCCTTGATAAATGGTGAAAAATGTGTATCACGGGTGGAAGAGAGAAAAGGAAATTACGTCGCGGGCCTCCTCGTCGATGCCGACATGGCCGTCCTTCTGGAGTCCTTTGCCCTTGGTGAGGTTGGAGACGACGTAGCCGGGCATGAGGATGGTGACGCGGACGTGGGACCCCAGCTCAGCCCTCAGGGTCTCGTAGAACCGGATCACCGCGCCTTTGCTTGCCTGCCCAAAATTGGAAGGAACAGACTCTCAGCAAAAGCTGCTAACAGTAATTAATTACATACACAATTTCTACAAGCTGGTAAAATTCAGAGTCAGATTATTTATTCAGCCTGATAGTCACATGGCAGAGAATAAATTCATGATATGATTTGTGATCCAGCCTGTTGTGGATCGCCTGGTTCAACTGTTGAGACGTTTGGTGAGCAGAACTTGACAGTATTTTGCTTACGTTGTAGAAGCTCATCCTCGCAGTCGGGACCCTGCCGGCAACGGAAGCCGTGACAACGATGTTGCCACGGCTGGCCTTGAGGTACGGCAGCGCGAAGTAGGTGGGGTAGACCGCGCCCCAGAAGTTGAGATCCTGCATGGTCACCCACCCCCAACAATAAAACATTCACATTTCAGCAAAGCTGTTGGCCAGAAAAGCGGGAAATTAAGATTCTTAAGTCGTGAAAATGATCGTCCAACTTGACAAGAAATGTGTTATGAATCTGAAAGCTAAGCCGATCCATCGGGTCAGCTGGCTAAAGGCAACAGTGGACCATCAACATGGGAGGGAATACCCCGGCCGGCTGCTAAGTGCATATAATGCGTCATGGTGTGTGAGTGTGAAATATAAGATTTTGTTACTAGTCTCTTAGTGGAACAATCCTGCAAGTTATCTACTAGTATGACAGGTATTTTATTCTGAAAAAAGAAATATAGTTTTATTCAGCTGATCACTTACAATCACGTTGTGGAAAGCGGTTATATTGGTGATTTCCTCAAAGAAGCAGCTGGACCAGATCCCCGCGTTAGCCACCAGGTGATTCACTGCAGGAAAAATCGTCACAGCAATAAGTATCTGAAAACAGAGACCGCCACAAATCAGACAGCCGAACGATAAACAAAATTTTAGAGCTACGCAGGTTTGAATCCAATGCGCTGGATAGTTTTCACTATCAACGTGACAACAATTTGTGGCACAGTGAGCAACTGCTACTTTGAAATACGTCACAATTCACATGCTGCTGCCAATTATTCACTTAAAACGATTGACATATAATTGAGATTCATGTAGATTGGCCAGAGGTCGTTCAGAAAGTACACGCCATGTTCTACTTGTGCTGCTCCTTTTTAATTATCAACAGGAACAAAGACAAAATTTTACAAGTTGAAGGAGCACTTGGCGCAGCCAAAGAATTGCAAGTAGCTCTAACGTTCCTATCAAACAAATTTCACTTCGCCATCCTTGACAGTAATTGCTTTCACATTATCATGGGCCAGCTGCTACGCTTAGCTACCACTGAGCTCGACCTTGCAGGGAATTCAATTTTCTAACTGCTGTTTCAAAACCAAGGAAAACTATCCCTATTATTATCCTCAAGCGGATTGTACGGCTCACCAATCAATTTTAGAACTACGTTGTGGTCTGTACCTTGGTGCAATAAAGAATCTTGCGTGAACGTGTCAACTATATATTACTTATTTTCTTCGCTAAGAGTCTACACATCAATGAAGCCGGAGAAATGGCCACCTCGCCATTTCGAAGTCCAACTCATCATCAAGGAATTAGCGTTCTACACGGAACATCTTGCAACGGCATATGTTGATAAGGGTCGGATGGATGGTGCATGAAGCAACTTAAACGCAAGCAGGGATTAATGATGAAGCTAAATTTGGTTTATTTATACGAGGATTTTTCTCCATGGTACGAGATACTGCTAGTACTATAAGACTAAACATTTAAAGTATGTCGTTTCAAATACTAAACTAGCTCCTGAAGTGTGGTCATTTCAAGCAAAAGGATTTCCCGTGGACAAGCATCTTCGACACCTGATTGTACACCTAGACCTACTTGTTAGTATTAGGCCAGTCTCAGTGTACAGGATGGGCATGCTACAAAGTAGTATGAGCGTGCATTTAAACTCTATTGAACGAGATGAGATGGAACATTCGCAACACTTGGACGGTGGTTCACTCCGGTACTGCTGCTGCTACGCACAGTACCACAAGCAGGTAGATGCAATAAAAACAGTGCCACCAACCAACCAGCAAGATCCACTGCTACCACGAGTAGTACACGGACACCTGTTTAACTTTGCATTCAAGTGACCTGTTTAACTAGTTTTCGTAACCAGGTTTGAGGGGATAAAGGTACCAACATTTGCCGAAGTGCGCGACGGTCTCCTCGACGGCGCGCTTGGCCTCGTCGACCTTGGTGATGTCGGCCGGCACCACGAGCACGTCCGGCGCGCCGAGGTCGCGGGCTTGCTTGGCCACCGCACGCAGCGCCACCTCCGTCCGCGCAACCAGCGCCACGCAGGCACCTTTCCTCGCGTACTCGTACACCAGGTGCTGATGAAACAACCAAAAAAAGATTTCAGTGGCATACATGCATATATACATATAAACATATATACATATAAAGTTATAAACATATATACATATATGCTAGTACTAGTATATCTGCCACCGTAATATATAGGCATCGCATCAGAAGTAGTAGTAGCAGGACACTCTGTTTACTGAAGATGCCTCGTGAGGCCATGAATGAGCGATAGATTGATGGTGTCTTTAATGCAGTGAACTGTAGAGGCACATGCAGATGCGCCCGAGCAGCGGCAGTCCGTGTCGATGGAGGCTGCACTGCACAAGTGCAGGACGCATGAGGGTTGATGGCTCGCCGGAGCCCATGCCGGAGCTAACGAGGACCAGTGCAAGAGTTAGGGAAGGCGAAAGGATGAATTGATGATATCCAGCAGCTGTGAGTATGCTTGGATACTAGTAGTACATTGCTATCGTATTCTACCATGCTGGTAGTCTATTTTGGTCAATTTTGGTCTTGAAACGGCTGAAAGGGAGATCGCTCGGTAGGGTCACCTCACTTGCTAATAATCGGCGGGTTTCTACTTTTAGAGGGGATATTTTTGGGGGATACCTGAACTATGGTCTACGACCGGTCGGTTTCCGAAACCGGGATTGCGGGGGTTGGGAAATTAATTGGAGAGAAAACTGTAGGAAAATGAAACCATATTAATACGGCGGCTAATCAGTTTTTTATTAGCCTCTTTGTCAGAATTAATGTTCATTTTCCGCTTGCAAAAAAATCTGGCAGATTTTTTTCTCTCGGTTATTGGATGCACGTAAGATTTTATTTACCATATATATGTCCTACCACTAATCATCCATCAAAATCTGACATTTATCAATACTAAAACAAAAGCTGAGCTCAAAAGTAGCAGTAAAACCTATAATAAAGAAAAAGAAAACCTGAAAAGTACTGGAAATGTAAATCAACCCCAAGCAGAGCAGAAAACAAGGTCTCCGGAAGAAGTAGTATTTTCACTTCACACGTGCACAAGGCCGCTACAGTGTCGCTTCTTTTTTAAGCCTAGTGTCGCTTCTACTATCAGAGTTTGATGCACATCGCAATCGCCACACACACACGCAGAATCTTCAACGGCCCGTAGCTACGTAGCGCCGACTTGATGCTAATCATTCCCAGAAAGCGGTCTGTTTTCCATTCCGCGGTCAGGAGCAGCACGAATCCAACCGGGCAGAGACCACGCACCCTCTCCGACAGGCACGTATACTAGTAGCTCTATTCATCAAATCTTTTGGACGGGCGCATTACGTGCCGTCCAACCACCGCTCTTGGTAAACGCTGTCTAATTAGCTGCTCCGTCCACCAGGTTCAACCGAAAGTAACAGGATCAAAAGTTCAAAACAGGTACAGTAACTAGCGTACCTCTACCTCTACTACTGAGGATTTTGAGGTAAAAAGAGGATCATAAATAAAAGCTGCGCGCGTAGCAGTAAACAGTAGTAGTACATGCAAGGAAATTAAGCCCAGCAGTAGTGAACCCAAGCCACTGACAACCTGGCCCGGCCATTACTAGGTGGTGCCGGCCGGAGCAATGCACACACAGAAACAGGCAGAGCTAGCAGGCAGTAGAAGTGAGAAGCAACAAGTTACTACTAGTCAGGAGAATAGTGAGACTGACCTCGCCGATGCCGGATGAGGCTCCGGTGACGAGCACGACCTTGCCGCGGAGGTCCTCCCCTCGGGCGAAGGGGCGGACGAGGAGCCTGGCGACGAGGCGGCACACGAAGGCGACGGGGAGGTAGACCAGCAGCACCAGCGCCAGGCCGACGTGCATGAAGCAGCTCAGGAACACGTTCACAACCGCCTCCTTGCCCATCTCCTCCTCTTCCTTTCCCGGCCGGCCGGCCAACCTCTCCTTCCCTCGGATTCGCAAGACGGAGGTGGAAAGAAAAGGTGGTGGTGGTGGAGAGGCGGCGGGCGACGAAGGTGTGGGAGCCTGCTGCCCCGTATTTATGGGCGCTCGCCGGGTTGGGAATTGATGGGTGGGTGGGGGTTGATGCACCTATACGGGAACAAATACCCAAAAATTAATACCACCACTTTTTTTTTTCTCCTGATTAAGCAGGAGTAGCTAGAAGAGGTAGCCTGGGTGGCCGGTCAATGCAGTACATACTACTCCCTCCGTCCAAAAATGTAAGGATTTGTTGACTTTCAACTTTCGTGTTTGACCATTTGTCTTATTCAAAATATTTGTACAAATACAAAATTTGATAAGTAATACTTAAAGTATATCTAATAATAAAACAAATTATACAAATATAAATAATATTTTTATAAAAATTTTGAATAAGACGAGTGGTCAAACCTAAAGTCTGAAGTCAACAAACGCTTACATTTCCGGACGGAGGTAGTACTGCTGTTGGGGGAAGCAGATTCCCATTTCGTGTGTGTGGCTTGTTGCCCGGGCTGACGGACGCCGGGTCCGGGTCGGTGTTACGCCGGGGCGGTGACCCGAGTTAATTCCTGCCGGCGTCTCGTCACGAGCCGGCCGCGCCGGTCCTGCAACGGTTTTAACTCCGCCCGTCCCCATCCGGTTTCCACCTTCGCTCACCGTGTGGCGATTGGCGAATCGAAGCTTGTAGAGAGTTCGCCTTAACTTCTTCCGCTGCTCCTGCATGCAACAAGGGACCCTCCATCTTTCACTGCGGATCTTTCCCTGCGGCCTGCCTCTGGTGAATTGCTTTCACTGCCACGGTGCCACCCGTTGATTCCCCCACCAAACAACCGCTTCTATGCGCAGTATTCTAGTGCCAAAACATACCGTGTACCGTACGTACTAGTAGGATACCTTAGTACAGTGCGTATCTCTGACCAGAGGTGGTAGAATATTGAAGATGAGATGAGAACGTAACAAATTTTGCTCGATCGTCACGCTTTTTATCAGCTGTTTCTCGAGAATGAAAACACACGTACTCCATCGACCTCAAACGCAATATAACTCTACTAGTAAGAGCATAAGGCATTTCCAAAACACCGGTAAAATAGTTATTAGATGGAAGCATTTTTTTCTCACAACAAATGTACTACTAGACCTTCCGTCGGGACGGTAGTAGTTGCCTTTCGTTCCCGGAATGGATGACTGCGATGCCGATGCTGCCCCTGCTCCGACATCATCGCCCAATGAGTTCTTAATCTACTAGTACTTGGGTGATTAAGAACCTAGGGAGCGAACTATCTTTCTCTACACAACGGCCTCAACTTTAACTCTGGTCCAAGCTATAGTAACAGTGTTACCGCTACGATGTCCATCTATATGGTCGGTTAAGTATAACATTTCATATGAAAGCTTGGATGTCAACGGTTAATTAATTTTACTTTAAGACCGTGTATATCTCTTTCACTCACACAGTACATCGTCGTACGGAAGCTTAGCGATCAACGTGCTCTCCATCAAACACAAGTTGAACCCATATTTCTGCTACTATGTGTTCATGGATCGGAACACAAGCCAATTGACACAATCGATAAATACATATGTACTGTTTATGTAGAGGAGCAGACTTAAATTCAGAGAATCCACCGGTAGCAGTGTGGACATTGGTATAGAAAGACTGAAAAATCTTCATAACTTTTTTTACGGGTGAAAATGTTTTGGTCTCAATACTAGACAAATGGTAGATTGCTACTAGAAAGGAAAGTTGATTTGTTCTGGTGGGCGAGGACACTAAAACTTTTGACCCAATATAAGGGTATGGCTCAACCTATTGCAGAAGATGGCAGAATAGTAGTAGTATTCTTTTGGCAAGACAAATAGTATGGTAAATTACTCAAAGTAGAGTATTATTCTGCGAATAATGAATCAATCACTCTTCACCTAGTGCTGCAGCTAGATGAGACACAAGAGATGTTTCACCTTCTACTTTTTGAAGAAGCTTCCCATCAATTATGTGACATGCAAATTATGTTGCAGATCGACATATTTGATCAATGTACATGCATTTGGGTGAATGTACATTTCTCAGTAGCAAAGGCCTACAGGCACCTCATGGGTTTTTCCGAAGTCCACCCAGCTTATTAGTGGTTATGTAACTCCAAATGTCAAATTAAAGCATAAAGTGTTCTTCTGTCTTCTCATTATCGAACGATAGTCTCAACACAAGAGCGCTATAAGAAGGAAAAATATGGCCCTAGGTTCTTATGTTTGTGAATTTTGCATCCTGTGAAAAGAGGAGACTCTGAGACACTTACTTCCTAAAGTGCAACTTTGCAACTACATGTTGGGTAGGAATAGGCATCACATTTCCACAAACATCAATCCTCTAAGGAAAATCAAACAGAGTGTTCACATTTCCACAAGCATTCGATCCTCTAAGAACAGTCAAACAGAAACACGCAATACTCCATGTAAATATTTTTGTTTTCATTGAAAATGTACAAATATAATCGAACGGTCGCACAGACACCGAAACTAGGGCATCTGAGCATTATGTAGACCTTCTCTCAGGAAGATAGTAGTTACCTTTCGTTATCCGGGCATTGCAAAAATTGGCAATAGCATTCCTGGAAAAGGATGACTGCGATGCTGCTACTGCTCAGGCACCACCCAACGAGTTCTTAATCGAGTAGTAGTTTGGGTGATTAAGAACCTAGGGGCTGAACTATCTTTGTACACAACCGCATCAACTTTAACTCTGGTCCAAGTATTCTAGTAATAGTGTTACCGCTACAATGTCCATGTATATGGTGGGTTAAGAATCACATTTGATGAAAGCTTGATGCCATCAGTTAATTGATTTTACTTAAAACCGTGTATAAATCATCTCTCTCACTCACTCACACAGTATGGTCATCGTTCTACGAAAGCTTAGTGATCAACGTGCTCCCCATGGAACACAAGTTGGACCCGTATATATATCGGCTACTGTGCCTTCATGGAGCGCAGGCCAATCGAGGCCTATTTATATTTATGCCTAGAGGGACACTGATCGTATTTAGTTGGATGTCAAGTCCAGCTAGATCTTCTTTTTGAGGTACTATCGATGAATAAATTGTGAATTATCGGGGTTACTCATGTCTTAAACGTTTTGGACAGCAAAACTAATAAAATCTGTCAAAGCAATAACAACCTTCCCGGTGGTAGCGGACTTGTCCTTTCACATTTATATGCATGACAAGCGATTTATTCGACGGAAAAAAAATGCATGACAGGCGAGAGGCAAAATAAACTAAGACTGGATCCGTGTATTCTACCAGAAGTAACGTGTACACTGTACAGTATTGAAATAGTATTTCCACCCACTTGCGCTCTTGCCATTATTGAAAAGAGTACTTGTTTTTCGAACAATACTAGTGGCATATGTCGTGGTTTTTGAGGTTTTTGACAGGTTGCGTTGCTGCACAGGTGGTGGTAATTAGTAAACTTTTGATGTGAAAAAAGTAAAGTGAGTAGCTCAACTTGTACTGTACACAGGCCGGTACGTAGGTGGTTCCTTGTGGAAGAAATGTAAACGAGCGCGTTGACCTTGTCATTGTTGTCATCAGAGAGAGTCAGAGAGGTCGGACGTTGACTTTTCTGTGAACCGGTAGGAGTAGTTGTTCCGGTAAATTTTTGTGTTGGAGCGAGATGGATGGTTGGGTAGGTGAGGTTTAGCTGAGCAAATTGAATGGAAATTAACGGAGCTGCTGGCGGACGGCGCTGGTGTGGTGGTCACCTTCACCTCCGATGCAATCTAATCCAACCGCAGAGACCGCAGCGTGCAGCCGCTGCCACAGTTCCAATGAGCTTAATGCCTGCCGCCTATCAACCGGAAGAGAGAGAGGCCCCTGCCGATCTTTGGATCTTGTTGATTCCGTTGACATTTGACCCGTCTCTGCGTGGACGCGAAATCTGTCGCTTGGAAACTCCTGCTACTGTTTCGACCGGTGACTCGTTCGTTGCAGTTTTGTTATACGCGCAGTACGCTGTATCCGCGGCGGCATGGGCTCCGAGAACGACCTTCACCTCTGGTGCGCGTCGGGGACTAGTTCTTCTCTACAGTACTACATACCGAGCCGCAGTCCTAGATAGCCAGCGGCGATAGATCCGCGCTACACACGGCGCATGTTGATTCTGCCCATACCCAGTTTCCATACCGAGGACCCATTTCTCCGGAGGTTGCTCATTCAGGGAACCAAGGAGGGCCTACTGGCTCGTGCATCTCATGGAGACATATTTTTTTTTTGTTGAGATAACGGTAAAAGTACCGGCCTTCACTTCAGACGAAAGCTACACCCCAGACTCGCCGCAGCACCTCCGTCTGCATGCTCACTCGAAGAAAACATCGACCAAAAGTTCGAATGGAAGAAACTGGTAGCAAATCTCCATCTGTGGCCGACAAAGAGTTGCGTCATCTAAGCTAGTGTGTTCTCGTTAGAGTACCTGCAATAAATACCGGTAGAGGCGTACAAGCGCTGCAACACATCTGTGGATCGAGAAGACTCGAACGACGAAACGAAATAGCGTCGTATCATTTGCGCGAGCGGAAACGGACGAATGTACTTACACGATTGCTGCGTGCGGTCGCCGACCGTGCATGTGAGCGTCCTTCACTTGGCCACGGCCGCCGCCAGCCGACGAAGGCAGATGATACTACGAGTAGTGGCAGCGCTCGATAACGAACGCAGCAAGTTGGTCACACACGCGCATGTGCCAACGGCCAACCACCCCAAGATGCCAGGAGGGGAAAACCCGGCCGGGTCGCCGGCCTGTTCCTTCGGCGAAGCCGGCGGCGACCCATGACGCCAATCAACCCGGGAGCCGTGTCGTCCCTGTCGCCGGCACGGCCACGCACGATCCAGCCCCGGTTCCATGTCCTCCTCGCCCATGCTCTCCCCTTTAATTCCCGGCGGCTGTGCCTCGCCAATCCAAAACATGGAAGAAACTTCCGGCCGTGCCCTGCCACATGTTGCTCCGGGAGCGAGTGGCGACAAACGCCATGACTGCGCGCCGTGTTTCCGTCGCGTAATTCGGACGGGGCCTTCAGTTCCTAACAGTGGCTCAGGATCCGGAGGATCGCCTAATGACAGCGATTCCGGTTTGTTTTACCTCGTGGCGTTGCTTGCGATTGATTTCCGTTGCATTATCTCTTGGCATCTAGCGCCGCGTACACCGTCTTTTCGTCGCTTGATTTGGACCGTGCCTTCATTTGGTAACAGTGGTTCAGGAGAATCATCATCGGCTAGTGACAGTGATTCCGGCTCCACTGTTACATCTTACCCTCTTGCCCGTTTTCTTGCGACAGGTGTGTCCTCTGGAAATGCCTCCTTACTTAACCGTGTCTGAATTTATATGCCCTTGGCCATCGAAGTTGCTTCACAAACTCTACCCGTAGCTGTCGATTGTACTACTGCAGAGGATCGTAATCCATGCAACTGCCTACGGCTTATTAACACGGTATGACTTCTCAAAAAAAAAAAACACGGCATGATTTCTCAAAAAAAAAACACGGCATGAAGTTTCCCTCTTCCTCTGTCTTTTTGGCATACTGAATACTACAATGGTGCCATGACCCCTGACCACTAGCTACCATATCTTGCAGATTGCACCGCCGCTGCTGTACGCCTGGCGTGTCCTGGTAACCAACAACCAGATACTAGTCCAACCGCTGTTTCATTCTCTGCTTCTCCCTCGCCCATCCGACTCAGAGGATGTGGAACCTGCTGGAGCGAGTGAACTGGCATCCTTTCTCTCGGAGGGAGCTCACAGTCCTCGCAATTTCGGACCACCATTCCTGTCCTACGACTACAGTAAAACCTTGGTTGCCAGGTCCATTCAGCTACCGATCGAGCTCCACACTGCTGTCTTCATTGTTCTTTCAATATCAACACAATCTCCAATGTTAAAATGCGAAATACTAATTGTAGCTTTAGTTGCCTTCAATTATCCAATCCTAAGCTATGCGAAACAAGCCTCTAATTGAGTTGGTTAGGTGGTTCTAGTGTAGCACACGAGCGAATTTTAGATTGGGGTAAAAAAAAAAATCCCTCGTCTGTCACCACGTCAAAGCGCAGGTCTAAGGTTCGTTCTACACCGCTGGTCATTTCACACGGGTC
Source organism: Chloris gayana (assembly GCA_031894775.1). Lineage (NCBI taxonomy): Eukaryota > Viridiplantae > Streptophyta > Magnoliopsida > Poales > Poaceae > Chloris > Chloris gayana. Next base: position 110,843 of record JAUNZO010000427.1, read on the forward strand.
ACGGCGCCGCTGTGTAAGGGTGGGTCAGGTCTTCTCTCGTAAAAAAAAAGCCTAGTGGTTGTCTTACCATGAGATTGTTCATATTTGTAGCATCTTCAATGAATATATACATATTACTATTTTGATACATAAAAATGCTATAAATCTGAAACAAATTTAGAAATACTTATATTTTGGGACGGAGAAAGTACATCAGTTATCATTTATGACAAGTTCGAAGTATTTTTTCGAAAAAATATTTAATTCTAAGTTTTCTTTTGGGAAAAGTTCAGATAAATTTTCTTCAGCTTTATACTAGAAGATTATAGATTGAAATGCTGCTTAGAATTGTCACTATCCCCAATTCCCAGATATGGCTACTGTACTGTACAATGCACGTTCCTTCTTGGGTGGTATATGTGCTTGTTCTATGGATGGGAATGTTCTAGTCAGTCGGGTAGCTTTCTCCATCACCCGTCAACTATCCTTCTATAGTGACAGACCAAGGAAACGTTCCTGAAGGATGATGGACATAAAACGATACTAACTCCGATCCCAGATATAAAGATTAACCTAACATTCTTAATTAGCTTTTGAATATAAGCTTATGAAAGTATCGAAAAGGTTAGTCTATTTTACATATTTTTAGGAGTAGAACTTGCATCACATATATATAGCTCTTATTGCCTCACGTCTTTGTTCTTTTCTGTTTGATGCTATAGTACATAGTTGAACTTTCAACTAATCAGTATGAAATAAAAAAAATAACAAATGGGAGTAAAACTTGGCGACAGCACGTACCCTACGGCTCACCTTTAAAAGAAAATAGTGGCGCAGAGCAATATGCTTTTAAGGACCACATTTTGCTCATCTCACGGTTCGAGATTGGGAGCACTAGCCACACTGATTTTGAGTGATGAACTGCAAGATCGGAGCGTCCAACTGCCAAAATTCATAGGGCTGCTGCCCTGCGTGCCATATAAACACATGTGCGCCCTACATTTACATGGGCCTGACTATGGCCGATCAATGCTGATAACAGTCCCCACACACCTGCTGCTCTGTTCCCTATTGTTGCGGCGGATGAACATTCTAGTGCGTGCGCTCTTGCACTGCCATTTCTTGAGTTGATCCAACTAATTTGCTTAGTAATGCATGCCACATTTTTGATGAAGTAATAACCCACTGCGCCAAAATGTATACAACGAGGCCATTAGTAGAAAACATATGGCAACCTAATTGAAAAGTGGGAGAAGACAGAATCGCCACGTCAGTTCGGCCACCAGACAGAATAGAAACATGTGTCATTAACAATTAATGTGGTTAGTTTTGGTATGTAGTATTCAATTCATGGTGTCCCATATATATGTTGTCCATCTGCTCTGATGTATACTTGTATCAATCCCTTCAGCCCAGGGTACCATGGATCTCTTATCAAATCTTCCAATCAATCCAAATTATCTGTTTTTCATCAATGCTAAACTATGAGGACTAGTTGGGTAATCGAAAGTAAAATTAATTCTGCATTTTATTCGTACAAACATGCTTGCAATATCATATAAAAGAATTATTGCATTGTAATATTTTTTCAGCCACCATCTACACCTTTTCCTTTACGCGCCATAAAAATTTGTAGACACTCATTCATAAAACTTCTAGTCTCGATTGAATTTACAAGGTAAACATGAGTGAATGCTCTTAGTGGAGCAGTGTACACCTACTTTATACGGATGAGAGCTCTTGCATAAGCAATCAAGGATCAATTAAGTTTCAAAAACATATACAATTGGAGTTGGTACATGGCAATTAAGTTCCAAAAGTTTGGTTCAAATTCATCGTAATGACCGTTTTGATCCATTCCTTACTAGTTTATGAACTTCCTATGTGCTGAATATAGAACTTCATAATACAAACCTATACTTAGCTCAGTGGCCGATGTTTTTGAACAGCATTAATTAGTTAAAAAAACTAAATTTTCAAATAAAAACACACTAACTCAATGGAATGTGCCATCTCTTTCAAGCCAATTCACATAAACTATGTGGTTGAGATGCAGTAGGACCACAAATGGCCTTATTTAGGCTGGCCATGTTGAAACGAAGGCCGCACCCTAGCCTGAAGGAAAGAAGTCTCTGCAACAACTTGGTACAGTTCGAGCATTATTGGATCTGCAATTGCAATTAGCAAGCAGTTAGTTCGTGATCGATGTAGGCAGCTAGAACGCACCTGCACGATTTAAGACAGGCTCTGTTCTTGCCGAGTGCAGCGAGAGCAGCACAATAGAAAAACCACTTTGACAAAGTGTGGTTTACCATGTCTTATTTAGTTTCTAGATTCTAAAATATTATGGACTCTAAAGTATCGAGATATAATAGAGCCGTTACATAAACTTTTGTTTAAATTAAGAAAAAATCGGTAGAGGCCTTCCCTACTGACTTCAGTCAAAAAAAAAAAAGAGCCGTTACATGTCTCACTACAGTGTAAGACCTCATCTACAATTAACAAAACCTCTATGTCAACACATGCAAGGAGCTTCGACCAAAAAAGAAAAAAAAGAAAAACTAGTAGTTAAACAATATATACTCGGTTATAGGTGGTATATGATAAAAAAAGATTTGTCCTCAATGATTTTATCAATTGTGATGCTCAGTGATTCGATCTTCAATCTGCTCCAAAATGGTTATGATAATCTTTACACGTCCTATATGCCTATCCAGTAGAAAGTTGAAGCTCCATGCATTTGTTATGTTCATTGCCACTTTACCTGATATTTCATCCTTTCACGCTACGTATCTGACATAAAAATAGTACAAATTAAGAATTCCAACATGTAACATTAAAATCAAATCAGAAACAAAACTCCTATCTTTTTGACTATTTCTAGAAGATCAAAAGGGTCATTGGCCTAACAAGAATGTCATATTTGGCAGCCTTGGGAAGAGAGTGTGAGGCAGAGTTCGTTCCCATTTTGGATGAGCTTCCTCATTGTATTCAGAAACTTGTAGCTGAGGATATATCAGCACATGAGTAATGGAATCTTCCATTTCAAAAAAAAAATGAGAACGTGCCCATTTTGGTCAAGAAACGAATGAGAAGATATGACTTTTTTTCTTTGTCAGGAAAGAAGATGGGCCAGTCGAGGAGGTATGTAGATTGGGCCAGTCCTGTGATCTGATCCGTATGGAAATGTTTGGGCTTGTTTGTAGAGTGTGCTCTACTCTAAAAAACAAGCCCAAAACATGTTTGATAGAAAAAAAACTTTGATCTCCAATAGCCCATTGTTCTAGAAGACACGACATAACAATCTACCAAAAGAAGGCCCAAACACTTGTTTTCCCTTAAGTCTTACCGTGTTTGTTTTTCTACTTCCCAAGTGCCGTCTGCGCTACACCTTGGTTGTTGATTTGTGGGTGAGCATCACTGAACCATAGCATAATGTAGGGAAGCAAAACAGGTTTAGCAACAAAAAAGGGACCGTCGGATCAGCGTCACGAGGGACCAATGAACGAGTACAGGATCCAGTACGCCGGCAGATGAGCTCTCCATCACCAATTCAACAAGAGGAGTTTTTCGGTCCAAACTACTGGTCAAAAGTTTTGAAAATCAATGAGTGGTTTCGGAAAATTATTGGCATATATTGAACCAAAAATTAGATTAAATAAACTAAATTTAGGTGTTTTATCAATAGAGAACGTATACCAACTTTCAAGGGGCAAGGTAAAGCAGATGTGAACTGGATCGCAGAAATGTAAAATTGATCGTTGCAAGCGTAGATTGTACATACCCACCTAGGGAGTGAAGATGAGATATAGGAATGAGAAGTGCTCCGGTGGTCCTCTTTTCTCAAATTGCACGAATCTTAAAGTGTTTAGACTAATTAATTTTTGAATTAATAACATGGCCCGACCCTACCCTATCAATACCTAGTCAGGCTCGTGGCGAGTCAACCGGATTGCACCGGTTCGCATCTTCTGTTTCACAAAGTCTTCCGTAGAGAGTCGACGCCTCCGTTCCCCATGGCTGCGAGGCGAGGCACCCCTCAATCAGCCGGCGGTGGCGCTTCCAGGCCGAAGTTCGTTGATCTCGTGCACATTCCTCTGTTCCTCGTTCCGTGCCGCGCTGATTCGAGGGGGCCTCCTCCACATCAAGACTCGTGTTACCAATCTGGCTGTTTCGTTCCGACAGCGCAGTTGAACGCGGGAGGCGGCGATGCGAGAGGGAATGGGTCGTTAGCATAGAGCTTGCGAGCTTGCAAGGAACTGCCTTGGCTTTGTTGCCTGCACACCCCGGTGCTACTCCTCAAGCTCCTCTGCCTTCCGGTCGCCTTGCCCTGCGTCTCTAGCATGTGCACATCGATGGTCGCCCACAAGCTCCTCTGCCTTTCGGTAACCCGCCACCTGCAGTAGACGCCCCCCCCGCCATTTGATGAAGACGCCGGAGGACCAAGCCTCTTGATGGTGAATTGCGCGACCGACTCGCGGCGAGTTCGGTCGACGGGGTTGCCGGTCGCTGACGAGTGAGGATGGTTCGATCCGCTTTACTCGCCTTGGGCCTGACTGTGGGTATGGATAGGTAGGATAGGGTTGGGCCCTATGATTAATCTGCCAATTAATTAGTCTAAACGCTTTGAGATTCGTGTAACTTTTAAAAAGAGAACCACCGGAGCACTTCTCTATAGGAATACCCACAACCAGCCCATTAGCTGCAGTGCTAGTTTTTGCTCATTTCTCCCTGCCTTCCAGTTCACAGCTCTTCTGCAAGCTAGTGAAACTGTACGTAGGATCCAATCTAAATGTTTTCTGGTGGGACGATGATGTTTGCACTGCAAAGGAAAATTGATGGGTTGGACCGATTCCATTTACCGGAGAAATTAGCTTTTGGCAATGGACAAGACGACAGGTATGATTTGTTTTGTTTATCGAACACACACATGGCTGGTGGAACATCCAACGGCTTCAAAGAAAGTACAAAGCAAACACTGCCAAATTGCAAAGTGTAGCCCTGGGAATGCACTGCGTAACAGGAAAAAAAAATTATCACGAACAAGCAGGGCCTCTATTGTTTTTTCTGTTTTGCGAACTGCAAAAGGGGCTTTTGTTTCAGATCCTCAGAGTTTTGTCCCGTTGAACTAAATCCTGGAGAAAGCAAGTTCAAGCTCTACGAAAGTCTCAGGAAGGATATGGTATCTTCAAAATGTGGACCCAGATGGGTTTCAAAGGAAAACAATTTACTGAAAACCATTTGTGCAGAAAAGACACCTACTCTAACATTGCACCAATTATACTGTCTAGTTTTTTAATCTCATTCACTTGAAACGCACTTATACAAGATAGACAGGGGAACCTCTGCTCTAGTTTCTACTGTTGTTCACACACACATGAACCTGTTCTGTGCGAAGCAAACGACACAAACGTTTGTCTGAACAAACAAAGCTAAACACAAGGAACATTACAATTTCCCCAGACCGGGACAAGCTGGATCGATCAGATACCACCCCATCTTGGCTCAATAAGCTTCGTGATCCTGGAACATTCAAACAAAGCACAGCCACCACACAACTTCAGTGCCAGAAATAAAATAACAAAGAAACAGGAAAATCTGAGCCAGACAGAACTCACCTTCTTGGGGGTGACGAAGGCGAGGAACTTGCTCTTGGGCTTGTCCTTGTCCTTGGGCGATGGCGACGACGACTTGTCGTCCTTCTTGCTGCCGCCGGCGGTGAGGCCGTGCTTCCGGAGCTGCTCCCGCACGAACTTGTCGTAGATGAACGCGGCGCCCCGGAAGTTGGGGAGCACCAGCCACGCGATGAACAGCAGCTTCAGCTCATACCAAATCGGGATCCTGAAGAAAATCCAATCGGTTGATTTTCCGTTTCACAGAAGAATAGAATGCAATAGAAACTTTAAATTTACCGATGAATCCCCAGTTTGTACTCACCAGTAGATGAGGGACTCGAGGACCATCTCCATGAGGGTGATGAAGGAGTAGAGGATCCAGTAGGCCAGCCACTGCTCGTCGTCCAGCTTCGACGGGCTCTCCATCGCCTGCACCGACGCATATCTGCCCAACACAGAACGTTTCATAGGTTCTAAATCCGATTTCCCCAACCAAATTTAGTACTACTACTTCTGAAAAAGCATATGTTTTTGTTTCTGAACTTACAAGGGGTACAGGAGCATGACTGTCGGCCTGCAAGAACAAAACAGAAGGTGCGTTAATACACTGATCTGAAGAAAACTAACAGCACAAATTCCATGAATAAAACTGCACATACCCTGCAAGGGAGTGAAGGTGAGTGAGGATCGTCCAAAGCTTGCCCATTTCCTACACTATTCTTGGTGAGCTTCTCCTCCTTGGTGGTTTGGTTGCGCAGTCACTCGCAACTTTTCACAGTGGGGACTCTTTCTTAGTGACGGACAGCAGCAGAATCAGTGATGTGTGAGAGCCAAATGTTTCTTTGCTTGCTTGGATTTGGATGATGTTTCAGGGAAGGGGAGAGCTGTTTTATAGGAAGAACACCAGTGACCAGGAATGAAGACACTTGGCGCGGCGCCATTGGAAGAGTGCTTATTTTTGTCTGTGGTGGAGATCGAAGCGGACGAGCTCACGTGGCAGCACGGTACAGCACCGACCACATCAGGTACTTTGTTGAATTAGGGAGTATTTTAAACGTCTGGATTAATGAGGGATCTAGGACATGGCGATCCGGTCAAAGGGAGATTTTGGTGAAGCAGTTTATTTTCTTGGGAGGACAGAAAGATGGGAAACTGCATCCGGAGATGCTCGAGCTTGGGTTCATGTGGAGTTGCCTTCTATTTTTAATATGTCAACATCGAATGAATCTTTGGTGTTTTTTTGTCATTATTCTTAAACACTTTTGGATGTTCTACTTCCTCCATTCTTATTTACAACTATTTCTAGAATCCTAAGATAAAATTAGTCAAAAGGAAAGAAAGCACATATACCTCTCATTTTAAACTATCTTGTTAAATTTTTACACACCCATCAACCCATCAAATTTATCTTATGTGTAGAAATACTTAAATTGTAGAACAAAATTTAAATCCCTGAAATACTTACATAGAGTATATACTTGCGTCGAGGATTCCAATGTCATGTACAGCTGTGCAAAGCTCGGTAGAAAAATGTCAGAAAAGGAACAAACCAGCACTAGTATGTTAGGAGGATAATGCATATATATAGGAACTCCATATATTTGTAGTATCGATAGATGGACATATCAGGATTTTGGCATATCCATGTATAAACCAACTATCATATCCTAAAACTTTTTCTGATTAATATAATTTATGTTTTTAATATTGCATTGAAAGTATTAATTGAAGACAACAATTGTGTTTTGAAACAGTTAAGATTGAAAATCAAGTGAGTAGTTGTGGAGCCACTGCTGAAACAGAACACGGCTTGAGAGTTTAAGTTTTGTACCCGGTTTCTGATGCCACTCAAAGTTTCCTAAAGATTTAATGTTCCATTTGCATCGACGATGAAATGAATCCGTAGCGTTCATAAAATTTTCAACCTTTTCTGATAGACACATGCTAACAAACTTTCCAAGGTGTGTTGCCGCAAAAGTCTCAGAGTTTGAATTACCAATTATTGGAAAGCGAGATTTCAAAGGGCACTTGGTCTTGCTTTGTTTCAACGAAACGGTACTGGTTTTGAAAATATAAAAACTAGAGTGATAGTACAAGACCACTAATGAAGAGAAGCAGCAGAAGAAAATACACATTAATCCATTTATTCGAGTGAAATCGTGACAGGTTTCACTTAAGGTTGTTTGTTTCCCAAACAGATTATAATCTGGAGTATTGACAAAATGACAATTGTTATGTCATCTGGATTATAGAATCTGCAGTGTTGGCAATAGTTATGTAATCTTGATTATATAATCTAGTGAACGTGTTTATTTGCCTAAATTGTTATCATTGTCATCTTAATTATTGCTTATAGATGTGACACCTCAATTTAAGATTATTCTTGTGATACGAAACAGAATGAAACTAGTGTCTCTAGATTATAAAATCTTGAATTATTTGATTATATACTTTATGCACGAATAATCTAAAATAAATACTCCCTAAGATTTTTTTAGTAGCAAAAAAAAAACAGTATCGTAATGGCTCCTTGTGTAACGGATTTTGCATTTTGCAGATTTGGTGCGCGGGGTGGACGTAGGGAGTAATCGTCACCGTCATCCATGCGCTTTCACTCTGAAAACACGCGGTGAGCGGGCACAAAGCGCCCTGTCCTGGGCCCACGTTAGCGGCGACCTCGCGACGTGTTGGGTCCGGCGTCCCGCGCGGCGCTCGAGGCGGCGCGCCTCGTGCTCCGGCGGGCCTGCAGGGTGTGGGGACAGCGGCGGGCAGGCGTAAAGAAACGCTTGACAGTCAGGTCGGCGGCTGATCCGCCCACGTGGCGTCGCCGCCCACGCGGTGAACACGCGGTGTGCGGGGCGGGCTTGGGCTCTTCTGCCCGCCACCTGGTGGGAAGCGTGGCAACAGAATCCATCCCATCGCAGTCATGGCGTCGGGACGCACTACACTGGCCGTGCTTCCATGATTCCTGCTCCTGCATCCCGTCTCCGTCTGGTCCTGGTAGATTCACAAATCACTAGGTTCCGTGATCGAAGATTCATTTCAAATCTGTTTGCACTTATCCTCTACTACTACTACTAGTTCAGTGGGGAGCTTAGAGTTCAATTACTGTTCTGAGAAAAAAAAGTAACATACTAGTACTTTCCATTTGCAACTGTAAATAAATAAATGTAAAAGAGGAACAAGTACGATGAAAAAGAAGAAGACAGACAAGTCACCAATGCCTTTCGTAAGTACTACTCGACTAATGCGCATGTCATCCACCTCTATCTCATTCTTTGGCATACATCGACCTGATCTATTGAAAAGGAAACAAATGAATCATTTTTCTTTTTGGAACTGGTTCCAAAACGACTCAGAATTGGTGATGGAAAAAAGCAGTTGTGAGGGGTTATGTGTAAAGCTAATTAAGTGGATTGAGCGAAACCACAGACTTACTCCCTGGGCGTTAGATCCTGATCCAAGGGTTCTATATTGATGTTTGCACCTTTTCACCTAATGTTATGTTTGCACTAAATTTTTTCCCTCCTTAAAAATGAAGATAAAAGCACAGCACAACGGAATGTTGTGCCTCTTCATTTTGTATCCTTAAAAATGGAGATAAAAGCACAGCACAACGCGCGTTGCTTAGACCATAGTACGCACACCTTTCGGCAGCGACCGCCAACCGTAAAACGTAAGGCCAATCTCCAGCCCCAGAGTGAGCGAGCACACGCGGCGCGACTGCCGCCACCTCTCACCGTCAAACAACACATCACCGTCGTCATCACGGGGTATTACACACGTCTCCGTCTTGATCAAATCCGTGGACTGAAACATGGCCGACACCTTAAGAAAGACCAGAATTGTGGCGTCAGTATCTCAGGGACAGTCATAGCGGTCGGTGTGAACTCACCCGACTGTTACATTGGCACACGGCAACGTTGACGCCGAAGCAGAGGAATAAAATCTCGTGCGGCACCACACTGTGAGACTAGTGCATAAACTGCAACGGCCACGCCACATATGTTCGTGCACAGTAGCAACATCGTACTAGAAGACTTGGTTACATGCGAGAAAACATGTCCCCTTTGATCCGCCAACCAACATCAGCGTCCAAACTACAGAACAGCATCTGCGATCAAACATCCATACAGAACCGGAAGCCATGGATAAACCAGATCACAGAGCGTTCGTCATTTCGATTCAGGCTGGGAGGCCTGCTTGTTCTGCCTGATTGATCTCGGAACAAATGTAAGACCACGAGAGCGACGGTGGCCGAAGGTCACCGTCGCAGGTGTCGAATCCGCCGTGCTCAGCTTCGACACGGCACAAGTGAGCTCGTCGATCTTCTGCTCCACATCCATCTCGTTCTCCTTAGCCTCCTTGTGCTGATGCTCCTTCTCCTTGGCCTCCTTGTGCTGCTGATGCTCCTCCTTGGCCTCCTTGTGTTGATGCTCCTTCTCCTTGGCCTCCTTGTGCTCATGCTGCTTCGGTCGGTATCTCCTGTTGGTTTGCCTCATGCCTTTCCCGTCGACATCCATAAGCGTGTCTTGTGCCTCTTCTCCCTTGTGAGGGGTTTGCCTCCTGTGGTTCTTCTGTCGTTGCCGCTGGGAGGGTCGCGCCTTCTTGAAGAACTCGAATGACTTGGGAAACTGGTGCTTATCGATAAGGTGCTGCTGCCGACTCTTGTAGCTCTTCAGCTTCACACCACAACCTTCCACCAAACACTCGTACTGTTACCAAAAAAGATTTTATCCATCAGTATATGACTGGCTGTCCAAACCAGAAGGGATTAACATGAAATTCTACTTCCATATACTTATACAAGAGTAAAATGCCAATGATACATTACTGATTCTAATTACAATAGTAGTAGAAACAATTTTGTTAAGCTGACCAGCCTAAACACACCATACTACTTCCTAAAACATTATGTAAAACTTGGTACTATCTCGATAGATACGCATCATTTATGCAAATGGAAAATGAACAGATGATTATTACCATTGCAAAGCCACGGGCAACTTTTGCTTGGAAATACGAGTCATGTGCCTCAGAAACATGAATGCTCAGCAACCTTGAAGTTGGATAAACTCTCGAACACACAGAGCATGAAGCAGTATGGCGAGTGATATAGTGGTCCTCAAAGTCCTCCAAGCAATCGAGTTGGGCACCACAACCAGCAATTGGGCAAAACAAAGTGCTGCAAGAAGGGAAACAATACCATATTTTAGATACATGAGAAAATAATAGAACAAACAAATGAAGGGAATACATCCATAGCAGCAGACAAAACAAACAACTTCCGACAGTGGAAATTGAACATTCTATGCTCATGAGGAAACTGGCACCCTTTCACTACATTACACGGTGAAAGATACTGTAGGCACCAGGCAGATGACAAGAGCCCAAGTTTTCTTGAATAGGTTGTTCCCACTTACATGGAACTTCACTGATGGTCTGATGCCAATTTAACCATGTGTGGGTCAGATAACTCAACAAACTAACAAATACTGTCAGTTCCTGAGTTATTTTTTGGTTTTGGCTAAGAGATGTTCCAAACCTCTAGAGATATTTTTCATCTAGATAATGGGTAATAGATAGTTGTTGGCTAGGCAAAAAATAGCTAGTGGTGTTCCAAACCTCCAGAGGTAATGTTTTCAAACCAATACAAATAGCTATTTGTTACTCCTACGGTGCTACCAATTAGCTAGTGGGATTATTGTTATTTGAGGGCTAGATAATCATTATCTGAACCACTGGGCTGGCTTGTTCCAAACCTCTACTCTATAGATAATTCTAGCAGATAATAGTGATCTCTAGAGGTTTGGAGCGACCCTTAAGAACGAAGTGTTCAATTCACTGTTCATAAAAGGATGGTGTAACATTTGTTGATTCAGTGTTCTAGTAGTGTGAAGCGAGGCGTGCCTTTTTTCTAAAAAGAGAAAAGACATATAAGAAACTTGGATCCAGTCATGCAGTAAGACATATCTGAGCTCGTGTCATGATCGAACCCTCACCAATCATTACAGGTACTTATACAACAGACCCTTAGTTGGACAACCAAGTGTCACTGAGCAAATTTGTATTATAATTGCAAACTACTGATTTATACAAGTGGTACAAATGAAAAGAAACATATGACAAACTGCATCAGGAATGAGGCCAGATCATGTCATTTTGGTTAATTTCTATAAGTTGAGTATATCAGCTGGATCACTACGTTATTCTGTTTTTGCAAAACAAATCTAGAGCAATGTGTAAGATCAGTCAATCCAGCCAGGACAACAATGTTTATGCCGCGTACAATACTTGTAGATGCAGAACACTGGCAAACAAAAATTATCTAATGCAGCAAGCAGACATCGTACGATACTAGTAGATGCAGAACACTGGCAAACAAAAATTATCTAATGCAGCAACCAAACATCGTCCATTTTCCCAGGTTAATACGAAGCAGATATAAGAGGTCCAATAAGATCAGCAGCATAAGGCTCCAGAGAACACAAAACAGTGTCAAAATAATCTGATGAAAATGACTAAAAGAACATTTTGTACCACGTGCTGGCTACTTCCATCTTCTCAATCTGGTACCGGTCATGTTCTGAGAGATCCAAAGCAACCTACACCAAAAAAAAGGGTGAGGAAATCAGTAGGAGCCTCAAAGACAAGGCAACTATTAGCAGGAACAGAGAGGTTCTCTAATTTCTGGACATCCAAGTATCCAACTACTCTTATCATAACCCAGGCATAAAGGAATGGAACAATAAACAAACATATTACACGGCAATTTGATCACCTCCCCGAGAGAAACTAATTTGTCAGGAAAATCGCCCCGTGTAAACAGGTAATTGGTCCGTCAATCAGGTTGCTTCCCATCTCAAACACGATCCTCGGAATGAATCGGCCAATCCTTCGATGGAATCAGCTTGCTCAAATTTGAATTCATTCACAGATTGGATTCCTCAGCTAAAATGGAGACGGGCCCAATAATCAGCAGACGCGCGCGGCCCTACTAAGCTACCAAATAGGAAGGAGGAGGGGAGGGGAAAGGAGACGGGTGGGGACTAGCTCACATGCTTGGCGAGGAGCTCGCGCTCGAGGTCCCCGGCGGCGAAGAAGGGGTCGTCGGGGGCCAGCCGCCGCCGCATGGCCGCCCAGAACCCTAGCTCCGGCCCCACCGCTACCGCGCCCTTCGGTGCATCGGGCTGCTCCTCCTCCATGGCCTCCGGCTTCTGCTGCCACCCGTCGATCCGGCCGGCTCCGCGACGCCGCAGGGAGAGATTCGAATTGGAATTCGAATTCCGCGACGCCGCAAGGAGGCTGCGTGTGCTTTCGTTAGTGTGTGCACGTGTGGGAATGGAACGTCAGCGGACGTGCGTGGGCCGCGTATGGAGGTCGGCCGATTCGTAGAGGAGGCCCAAGCCCAACTCGGATGGCCTCGCCAAACAATTTGAATCCTCCATTTTTTTTCAAAACCAATTAGTCCACTTCCATTTCCAGGGAAATGAAGATCAAGTTTCAACAGAGTTGAAAAAGTAAGAAAACGGAAACCAGAAACAATCGACCTTGCGTACGCGAGAATCTGCCGGCTCTCCCCCTCCACCGTCCTCTCACCGACGCGTGGGCATGACGGAACACCTTCTTACTTTCTTCATCCTTCGAGACACCGCCAGCACGAACACTATCATCGCCGACTAGCGTGTTTGTAGGATCGACTTAGGGTTTGGGTTGGTATTCTGTAGGGCCAACTCCTCCTTCTAACGGATATGGAAGATGGAGCTCACCACAGTGGTTAGTAGGCTGTCGTAGTGGAGGGCGGCGATGATGGCGATGGAGGCGGGGACGTCACACTCATATTGGTTAGTGGTGGCGGCGGTTGAGGGCAGCGACGGGGGTGCTGCTAGAGCCGGGCAGGAGGCAGAGGCGGCAGGGGAGTCAGGAGGAGGAAGATGAACAACAGCAGCGCCCGTTGACGAGAGCTTGCAGATCCTCGCGCAAGCAAGACGGATCGGCTCCCCCTCCGACCCCTACAAAGCTACTAGAACTCTAGGAATAACGCTGTAAGGGTAAGAACGCTTACAACCGTTTCTAGTTCCGATTGCACTAAAGATTACTCCTACCACACCATCCAGAAAGAGAACATTCATCATCCTTGATCTTCTTGTTGACTTCCTTCTATTCTGCCTCCTCACTCCTAATCTTGAGGGTCTTTGATGCCTTTCCTTTCTTCGTGTATCCTATGCACTTCTGGTAGTGGGAGAATGAGACATTTTCCTTGGCGCACCATCACCTCTGGTGCCGCCTGTAACATCGAGTCGGCTCCAGTTCGAATAATCTGTTGCATATCCTCAAGAGACAATCCTGTCCAATAATTCATATAAGAACAAGCCATACAGATTCTTTAACAAGAGTGTTTAAGAAGCTTTTTGTTGAAGCAGGCTTTATTTCTAGTCTTCCAAACTGCCCAACAGATGGCAGATACGCCCATTGTGTATACTTCATTGCCCCTTGGCAATACTGATCTGATCCACTTCCAGAACTGTGCTAGGGCAGTGCCGGCCGTGGGGGAGGGCTGGCAGGCAGCCACCCTGGGCCTGCAAATCTTTGGGGCCTCTCCTGGTTGCATGTTGTATATGTAGAGTTAGTCTGCGTATGGTCTTTGTACTCGTAAAACAAAAAATCTAAAGCAAATACATATACAGGCTGTGTGTAGCACTCGACTAGGCCTCGTCCCATTCCACAATGTAAGGATTTGAAGCATTTAAAAGTTTGTCCACAATGTAAGCATTTATAGGGATAAGATAAAATCTGGTGGTTGGTGGGTGGGTAAGGAATTGATGAGGTAGTGTAAAATGAGGGGCATATATGACCTTTCTCACCTTGACTATTTTTACCTCGAAATTCTAGAAATGCTTATATTGTGGAATGGAGGTAGTATGAAGTTAACTTTGTTCAAAAGAGAAATGTCTGCTAAGAGATTTTCGAAAACAACATCACAAAGATGGATAGTTATCCTAATATTTCTATTGCATATATCAAATCTTATTTACTATACGTCTGACTTTTGGCATTAGCTGAAAGAAGCTTTTTAATGTTCAAATTATTGAAGAACTATTTAAGATCTACGATGTCTCAAGAACGGTTGAACGATTTAACCACTTTATGCATTGAAAAGAAATTATTAGACGAGGTTGACATCGACACCATCATTAGTGACTTTGCATCTATAAATCTTATAGAGGAAAATTTAACGATAATATGTACACATAATTTTATATAAATACTATTTTTATGTATGATTTATCACTACCAATAATATTTCTCTTTATATAAGTAAAATTTTACTATCCTTATATAAAGGGGCCTCAGCTCTCAACTACCGCCCTAGGCCTCGAAAATCTCAAGACCGACCATGTTCTAGAGATTTTTTTTGTGCGTTGAAACAAGAGAGAATTCCTCTCGTGCCACTAAAATTGTACCTAGTTCCTTCTATGACATCAAATTTGTGAAAGTTCCTTCCATGCCATCAAAATATTTTTCTATGCCTTACGTGTCATTACGGTGAGATTTCCCATCTAACACCGTTAAGCTGTCAGCTGAAAAGACGAAAATACCCATGGTATACTAAACATGAAAATTTTGCTTGAGTTCCCAAAATAGATACACTGATATTTCTAATGGAAAATCATAATTATATAAAAATAGTAAAAATATTTTTTTATATAATTATGATTTTCCATTAGAAATATCAGTGTATCTATTTTGGGAACTCAAGCAAAATTTTCATGTTTAGTATACCATGGGTATTTTCGTCTTTTCAGCTGACACTTAACGGTGTTAGATGGGAAATCTCACCAGAATGGCACGTAAGGCATAGAAAAATATTTTGATGGCATGGAAGGAACTTTCACAAATTTGATGTCATAGAAGGAACTAGGTACAATTTTAGTGGCATAGAGGGAATTCTCTCTTGAAACAATGAGCAATCACTCCTCACACCACTTTAGTTACAATGCATTGAAACATCAGATGATTAATACTCTCTAGTTCAGAGCAAAAGTAGCAAATAGGATCACCTTTCCACTTTCTTTTAATCATATTATCTTTGGTTAAGATGACCGTATACTCGGTTAGCAACATTAAAATCATTATTTTCTCTGGGATTCCAGCTTTCCAAATGTGCTTATATCCCTTCCCCACCTCTATGTTTCTCATATGATGATCACATACTGACTTAACTGAGAATTTGCCAGATTTTTCTCATAACCATTTAACTTGATCAGGTGTGTTTGTTAGCTATACATTTTTTAATTCTGCTGCTAACTCATACCATTGGCTGTGCAACACTGCTGGTAAATTGTATTTAAACTGTATCACCCATCGATCTGGTGCACATTTGGCGACAGAGGGTCTTTACACAATTCAAATATAATAGAAGATCTCTGAGCTAAAGTTGTTTCTCTTAGCCATATATCCCTCCATAACAGAACCCTCTCATTCTCTGCCACCATCTTCCTGGCTGCTAAATAAATGTGTCTGATTTTCAATAAATCACACCATACGGGGGTGCCTCCAATCTCAATGGGAGTGTCATGGTAGTGTCCTGAGCATTAAATTTGCTAACATGGCATGAGAGATGAGAGATGAGTGTCATCACCATGACCTTCCACTAAGAAATTTTTGATACTGCACAACCACCCAAGATAAAAAATTTCTCAAAATTTTATTTGTATTGTTGATCCTGGGTGGTTGTGCAGTATAAAAAATTTATTTAGTTAAATATCATGTCGTATGGATATGATTACTACATGTGCCTACTTTGATTATGTGAAGATTCTCCATAGGTGCTATTTTTCTTTATTTTATAAAACACCCCATGCAAAAAAATTGTCCAAACATGAATGGAAAATTTTCACTGCTGCATAATCACGTATGTGCTAAAATGGTGCGCTAAATAGCAGCCTACAGAACCATAGTTTACGGAAATCATATAGGGGCAAAAATGTCTTTTTCCTCTTGCAATTGACACCGTTAAGTGCTCATAGTAACGGGAGTGCTAGAGGGAAGAAAAGTTTCGTTGCTGCATACATAGGAACTTTTCAAGTTTGGGTGCTACAAAGGGAATATCAAGTTTTATTGATGCTATATAGGTAATTTTCTCTTTTTTTTTCCTTTGTGAGGCCGAAGCTATAGGCTATAGCTACATGTGGACTTGATGAATGAAGACTTATATTTGCTCATTATAAATCAAACTACATCTGGTCTCCCTGGTAACTTGATTGCTCTCATTTTCTGTAGTCCTATGCGAACTTGCGAAGTACACAACTATGTGCAAGGTAATCGAAACGATTTTTTCTCGAACACGCAGGAGAGTTGTGTATCATTTCATTAATAGAAGAGAGTATACAACACACCACACACACACCCTGATTTACTTGATTACATTCGCACCTTTTAAATTTGGGGCTATTGTTTTTACCCTCAATTCGATATCCAATTGTGATTTTACCCTTGGTTTTGAAACTTTGTGAATTTACCCCTGATGTCAAAATGATGGCAAAAGTTACCCCTACTAGGGGTAAAATCACAGTAAAAATATTGCGATTTTACCCCCAGTAGGGGTAAACTTTGTGTTCATTTCGAAATCGCAGGGGTAAAATCACAAAGTTGAAAAACAGAGGGTAAAATCACAATTGAGATTGAAACCAGGGGTCGAAACACAATTGTCCCTTTATATTTTGAGAAATTACCCAACCTCTATCTACTGGGTGATTAATCACCAACATCTCCTTCCTGGTCGGTTAGCAATGATAGAGACCTTGCACTGGCCATGTCCCACCAGCCGACGCTGGTTATATAAAGCCGACGAAGGTTAACCGATGCTGGTTATATAATATTGCAGAACTTTCCTTGTTCTTGCCATCGAATAGTATACCTTGCTCCCTACATTACTCTTTTTCTGGTGCAAGTGTGCTCTGTTATAGTTTATATTTGTAATATGTTTTCTTATCTTTTTCCCCAAATGTTGATCTGTTGACACTCATATTCCAGATGCAGACTGTGGACTTGTTGTCAACCTTTAGACCTCTTTTGTAGTAAACATAGGATTTAAATTATTTAAACTTTTTCCCTAAAGAAAAGGAGGTTGTAATAAAAGTTGAAAAAGTAGAGGCCAAGACAAGTATATAATTTATTTTACTCATTTTCACTATCATTTTTCCAATTGATAACCCCAGAGAAGAAAAAATCCACTACAACCATTGGCCAGAGACACAACTCCTTGGAACAGACAGCTAAGATGGATAGCTGCTCTGCACTACATGCATCAGAGTCTCGTTATATACATCTGACTATGACTAGTCTCCATGGTAACTTGTGGTGCCTCTTATATTTTCCAGTCCTATGCAAAACGCACAGCCAGGCAACTGAAATGAAAATGCTCTACAAGACTAACTAGAAGCAAGAGAATCACTGAAATTATGTAGCTTATATGTGTTCGATTTAAGGGATGAAGTCATACCTTGATTTGCGGTACAAATACCTGGTTGGATGTTTGGGAAATCAAAACTCTGCCTTAAGTTTTCACTTTGTTCTATGGAAGCCAAATGTGAACATTAGTTCTCACTAGAGATGGTGATATTATATGGGACTGAAACATTGACAAGGGTCGAATGGGCCCACAGAAAACACTCAAATAAAATATGATATGAGAATATGAAGTATAAGATTTACGACTACAGGGGATGCCTCACTAAGCAAAATTTCCCATTATATCTCGACATTGCAGAAAACAACTGTTGTTTGCATCAGAAAATATATATATATATATATATACACCTTCCTAACCTACTGCTAATCTTTTTTTTTCGTTACCGGAACCTATTGCTAATCTTTTGATGTGATGCTTTCGTTAGCCGAAAAGCAGCTATTAGATTCAATCAACAGTGAGGTGCAGAACTGCAGAGCATTTTCACCAAAGCAGGCCAATTGGAGAAATCATTCAAATCACAGGCCAATTGCAGGTCAGATGAGGGGGCAATGGAATAGCCAGTCAGGGATCAATTCATCTAGATCAAATTACAAATGGATTGCGGATCAACTCACCAAAATCAGGGACCAACTGCAGAGGAAACGACCAACTGCAGAGGAAACCAGAGCTGCCGTGGTGGAGCCAGTATTAGGGTTGGAAGCAGAACAATTTGAGAGAAATGATCAGCACGAGTCGTGGCTTGGAGGCCACCTACGATGCCAAGCGGAGCGGGAGTTAGGGAACGGCACTTAAGACGGCATGCCGCAGCGAGCCAGCGACGCATGGTGGCGGAGCAAGCGGCGGAGGGGACGGGGACCGCAGCTGGAACGGTAACCAGCACTGTGGATGCTGTAGACAGCGCAGAGACGAGCCGAGCACGCACTGGCGAAGGGGACGGCGGAGACGAGCCATCCCCACGGTGGCGAAGGTCGGAAGGTGAGCCCGCATTTGTTTTGGGGGAAAAGTCTCCGTTTCACAGCTGTAGATTATAGAGCTGAAACGGGATCTTCATAAATCTGAGCCGTTTGGCATCTGGTAAGACTAGTGACAACCAAGGTTAAGAAAACCGGATTGACCGGTCCGGTTTTGAACCGAGAAAACCGGTCGGTTAACCGGGAAAACCATCGGTTAACCGAATAGCTACAGTAAATAGCTACGGTTTTCTCCGGATAACCGGTCAAACCGGCCGGAGAAACCGGTTAACCGGGATAACCGACCGGTTTTCACCGGTTTCTTGAACCATGGTGACAACTACCTCGGTTCAAAAATATAAGTATTTATTGACTTTGAAATTATGTTTGAGCATATTCATAAAATATATAAAAAATATTATTTATTTTTACAATAGTTTATTTTATTACTAGATACATTTTAAGTATAACTTCTTTATTTTTGTATTTTCACAAATATTTTGAAGAAGACGAATGGTCAAAGGTGCGATCCGAAAGTCAACGAATCCTTATATTTCTTGACGGAGGGAGTACCGTTCATGTAAAAAAAACTAACGGTGTGTTCGTTTCTCGAGGTCTAAACTTTATAGCTGTCAAATAAAAAAGAATCTTACTCTTTAGAAATACTATATAAAGTTTAATTATAAAATAAATTACAGACCAGTAAACTAATTTACGAGACGAATCTAATGAGGTTAATTAAGTCATGATTAGAAGACGGTTCATTGTAGCATCACTTTAGCAAAACATAGATTAATTAAGCTTATTAGATTCATCTCAAAAATTAGCACCAATCTGTCAAAAGGGTTTTGTTATTAAATTGATCGAAATACTCATAAATAGTAAGATTCTCTTTGATATGACAGATGCTAAATTTTAGAGGACAGGAAACGAACAGGGCCTAAGTCCCAAACATTTCGACCATAACATGCTTGGGACGGGATTTTTTCTATTCTACCATTATCAATGAATGGTTTCCCTCTTATACCAGGATAATATTGGGCTTACTCTTTTACCATTAAAAATGTCTTCTCTTCCCTTTCTTTACCATCGGTTATTTTTCAATCACAATTTACCTCTTATAACAGTTAAAGGCCACATGAAAAGACCAAGATATCCTTCATTCTTTTACTTGTTCCCTCGTTCCCTAACACCCAACCGAATCGAACCAGTTCTTCCCCACGGCCCAGCCTTCCTCTCGCCTGATGCTCCCCTTTAATCTCAAATCCGGTGGGTCTCAACCCGGTCTAGCCCGGTCGCGGCTGACCCCGTCCGCCAAACCCTAGAGGCACGAGCTCGAGGGATGGAGGCGACGCCGGTAGGAATGTCCGAGCCGTGGGCAACATGACCTGTGTGGAATATTCAGTGCTTGCAAGTCGATGTAATATGTATATATTTTGTTTGTGTTAACATGTGCCGTAAGGTGAAAATCACTTAGGGGAAGGTATTGGGGGACGACTACCAACGATCACAGATTGGAGCAGCTATATAGAAAGAGCAAATTTCTTATTTACCATGCAAAATTATACTCTTCTCTTATTTGCTATGAAAATTTTAATGTTCTCTTATTTGCTATCAGATTTAATTTCACTTCTCTTATCTACCACTCCGATCACTGTGGTTGTTAGATTATTGTGCTTTCATTGCTGCACTATTTGTGCTACAGTAGCAAAATAGATTCGTCTCAGTCTATACTATATGCGAAGAATATTTACTATATTTTTTAAACTCAAAATTGCCTCAAATTTTAATCTAAAAATTTTGAAAAATATTTTGAGAATAAAGTACACATTGAGACAAACATATTTTAGTATTGTAGCTTCAATACTGATGTGATATTATTAAATCTTTCTATGAGCTAAAGTGATTGGAGTGGTATATAAGACAAATGAAATTAGATTCAATGGCAAATAAGAAAAATGCAAAATTTCGATGACAAATAAGAGAAGAGTATAATTTTCGATGACAAATAAGAAATTTACTCAAAAAGAAAAGGACCATCTGGGTAACAGACCAACTGGTTGTAAATTTATTCAAGATTTAAACCTAATGTCAGATTAAAGCTCTTGGTTGAAACTGGATTTTAGCCTTGTTTCGTGGAACTAGAGAAAAACCTGATGACACGTCTATGCCCCTGGTTCGGTCTATATGGGAACAGCAAACCCATTTCAGTGTAGTGACAACTTCATAAAAGAATGGAAATAGCAGGGTACGTGTTTTTTTTTGTTGAGATTATGTTTTAACAAGAGAAATTTTATCTGGCCTCACAAAAAAATTCTTCCTTCCTTGACCCTTCCTGGAATGGACTTCCTTATTACTCCCAAATTCAAATTTCAATTCTTTTTTGTCCCTTTTGTTAGTTTCAGCACTTAACGGTGTTAACTGGAGAGTAAAAAAATATTTTATCTTTAACTTTAAATGAACTTCACTTTTTTTTTCAAAACTAACCTCTTTGTGCAACTATGAAATCAAAGTATGAAAACAATGATGATTTTTGGTTAAGTTTTAAAAAAAATAAGGCTAGATATATAATTTGAAACAAAATAAATTAGTAAATGAAGAGCCTCATTCGCTATTTATAAAAATAATCAAAGTTCATTGGGTAAAATGCCCTTCAATTAACATCATTAAGTGCTAAAAAAAGTGAAGAAAGATCTAAAAATTAATTTCGGGTCTGATAAGGAAGTTCAATTCCGGGAGGACCAATGCAGGAAGGGGTATTTTTTAGTCCAAATAAGAAATTTATCTTAAACAAAAGGTTCTTTTCAAATTTTCAACAGTAGAACTAGTATCATTTTATTAAAATTTGATGTGCTTTACTTAGTAGCAAATGAGAATTAGTAATTTGGGCCACCAGAATAATTGACGAGCTAGGCTGGGATATCATTTTGGTAGCTCGGGCCAGTGAAATTTTTACAATCTGGTCCTTTCGCGGAACTGTTTTCACAAATAGACCCCGGGCAAACTAATTTGAAATATGGACCGAACGAACGGCACCAAGGGGCTTGGCGCCGTGGGTACATGGGACGGCGCCGGACGTGCCTGGCGCCGTCTTATGCCACGTCGGCGAACAGCCAGGCGCACACCATCCGACGTGGCGGGTGCAGCGCCAAGGCCTTTGGCGCCGTGGTAGCATAGCTCGGCGCCAGCCTCTTTGGCGCCGTGCGTCCGTACCTATAGGCCGCGCGAGGGCGCACCTCCCTTGTCCGAATCCATTTCGTCCACGGTCCGAACAGGATTCGTCCCTCTCACTCTCTCTCCGGTTCACTCTCCCCTCCTCGGATCCATCAAGTGTGCAAGGTTTAGGGCAAATCCGACCCAAAGGGCATGGCGCCGTGGTTGCCACGTAGGACTCCCCGTGCCTGCCCTGCTGCTGACGTGGCAAGGCAAGGCGCCGGGGCCTACGGCGCCGTGCCATGCATCAACGGCGCCGCGTTTCTTGGCGCCGTCCGTTGGGTCCATTTATGAAAATATTTGTCTTGGGGGTTCAAATGTGACAAAAGTTCGCCAAAAAGACCAAAATGTAAAAATTTCACCCTGGGCCAAGCAAACAAGTTCGGTCCCATGTCTGCAATACGGCCCAACAACGGATGGCCTACGAAATAGTGATTCTTATCTTTTGTTTTCCTCAAAAAAATAGCATCATGTTTCATCAATGAGTTAATTTTTCTAATGATAAAAAAATGATTTGGATAAACAACCCTACAAGTCAATTGGAGTTTGAGGTTCTCATTCACAAGTCTTTTTGTTGCAAATCCCCACCCACCTAGTTCATTTGTTACAAAAACCATCCTATTTTACACATGCTTAATTGTTGCATATGTTACACCTATATAAATTCAACATAAGCAAATGTTATTGAATTTAACATTTTGAAAATGTTTAAATGAATATAATTCACCTTAGTTTCATGAAAAATTGAATTCAAATTAACCTTAAAATATTTGAAATATTGTTTAAATTAAATTCAAATAGGTATTTTTTTGTTACATACCCTCTCAAAGACATGTAATCTATATTCCCAAAATTTTATAAATTTGGTAAGTACACGATTTATTCTCCGAAATGAATGAAAACAACTATAAACAATTAGACATGTGCAAACTGGAATGGTTTTTGTAACAAAATACACTAGGGATAGGGATTTACAACAAAATGACTTATGAGTGAAAATCTCAAACTTATATGACCTATGTGGTGGTTTATGCAATTAATATAATCCTATTACGCAAGAAAAGTGTTTTGAGCTAGAGGGAGACAGCATCATCTTCACGCGGATGTATCTGCTGGAAAAATGGATTTAAGAAACAGTTTAAACAAACCGAGCACCCGTTGTATTCTAGCCACAGTTTTTTTAAGGCATATTCTAGCCACAAGCAGGATTTCGTCGTCGCTGAACTGCACACCAGGGTTCGCAAGCGGCTTTTCCGAGGAAGATGGAGAATCTGGCAGCCCACGAGCAGCGTGTCCGTTCCAGGGGAATGCCTTGTTGCTGTCAGAAAAATGTTCTTGCAGCTCAGACTCTCCCTCCACCAAAGTGAACAGACTATCTTCTCTAGGTCAGTGTGCACGATAGTATCTATCTTTGAGCCTGCGGCACAGACCCTCCCTCCACCAAAGTGAACAGATGGCCATGATCCGCGGAAACACTTTTGTTTTGCCTCGCTCTCCTCGTGGACAGTGTCCTCCGAACCCAGAAGATGTCATTCAGACTTCGCGATGGTTTCAGCCTTTCAGGAACACAGTTTGAAATTTCGAAATTTTGAAATATACAAATACAACCAGTCCAACACATGTGCCTCGTGGCTTGCCAATGACTCACTCAACGCTCCTAATTAAGTCCAACATGCAGAGCGAACTCGTGCTTTGCAATTGCAAGCAAACCGATTGAGCTCGGGATGGCCAGGGAAACTCTAGAATAAGATTCAAATCGAAGGAACTGTGAGTCTGAATTTTCGAAACCATGCTCCATCATCACCACACGTTTCTTGATGAAGAACTCTAGGCTGGGCTTGGTCTACTTGGATGAGTCGCTAAACATGAACGGCAATAATGTCATTTGTTAAGAAGAAGCAAGTTGTGGCAACAGTCAACTTCAAAAATTACTCCTACACTGCACTGATCTCGGCCTCTCTCCATTCTCTCAACGAAATGCGGTGATTCCTCTAACATGGGCAAGATTTGATAGGTTGACAAGCAGCAATGTTTGATTTGTACGCACATTACTACAAAAAAAGCCAGCAAAATCAGGGCCATTTCTCAGTAATAGCGGACAAAAAAAAAAACTATTACAAGGCGACGTTGCTGACATCATCAAGTTGTAACGCTATTACAGGGTCACTGTAATAGTGGTCGTTGATGACATTAGTGATGCCCGATATTGAAAATGCATTGTAATAGCAGGCATATTGTTGGTGTCTTCTAGATGCCCGTTTTACATATCGAAATATGATGTTTTACGTCTTTATTCAACAATGAATGCTAATAATTAACCCCATAATTGCATATATTTGTAGTTGCTCTGTTTTGGTGAGTATTGCAGGAATTAGGTGGAAAACAGGACAAATACGGATAAGGATCCAAGAGCAAAGAAGAAACGGGAGAAACAACCAAGACATTTGGACCACGCCGATCGGCGCACCCGGAGAGAAGCCCATATGGTGGCCCAATTCAAGAATAAGGGAAGCCCAGTCCAATACAAGTCAAAGTCAATGGACACCTAAGACAGAACAGTCATAGATAAAGAAAGAAGGAATACCCACGTCGAGGAGAGAGGAGATCGGAACAGAACAATCACCTAAAAACTAGGGTTTCGGGATAGTGGCGGCGAAGGACGACGAAATCCGCTCGGATCCACTAGAAGGGAAGGGCTGCGACAATCGGCTCGTGGGTGCTCTTGCACCACTCATTATCCTCCACCATGCCTCGTGGTAGGATGAGTGAGTAGTCCTATATTCTCTTCTCTGGTGCAGGATCTAGCTATGTAAAACTCTTATTCTCATTGAAACTCTATTGATGAACTCAGTCTATGCGATGCATTTAATTATCATAAGATAGGCACATCTATTCTCATCATTAGTGTAATGATGATTACACTTTGCTCATCGTATAGTGCAAGAAACCGGTGGGGAGCTAATAGCCTCTTGCATGTGACAAGCCGGGGTGAACTTGTAGAATACTAAGCTTATCATTCCGAGTTAATGAGATTGAACTTGCATGCTAGTGAACCAATCCTAGGGAGAGAATCCTTTATTATCTTGTTACAATCCTTGTTAGTACTTATTGTTTCTTACTCTTGTCAATCTTTTACACACAACTATTAATTTATATCAGCAATCCATAATTAGTAAAGGTCTCGCTTCTTCTCTCGTGGATTCGATTAAACCCTAGAATACTCTAAGGGAAAATATGCTACAATCGTACACCGTCCTCTTACGGTATATAAGTGGGTGCGTAGTTACGACCAATACATACTAACATCAATGTAGGGCTGATATTGAAAATGTTACAGCAATATCGGACATAGTGACATCATCATGGGCCCGATAATACCGTGCAACACCATTCCAACTCAAAACCCATATCAACCCGTTTATATATATAATGGTTCCTCCTCTCAACCCTAACCATAAGTCCCAATCATTCCCTCCCAACTGCGCACTCGAGTCATGCCCCTCCCCGGCCGACGGCGGGCGGCCGTCCTTTGCGCCTCTTCCCGGTCGGCCCGGCGCCCCTCCACCGAGGACCAGCGGCACCACCTTCTCTCCATACACCGAGCACGGCGCCATCTCCTCTCCCTCCACCAAGCACCGGCGACGCCACCTTCTCTCCCTCATCCAGCATCGACGGCGCCGCCTCCTCACACTTGTCGAGCACCGACGGCGCCTCTCCCTTGTCCAGATCCAGCAGCGCATGCCTCTCCCTCGTCAAGCACCGACGGTGCGTGTCCATCGTCGAGATCAAGCGGCGTGCGCCTCTCCCACATCAGGATCCAGTTGTGCCACCTCCTCTTCCACGCCTATCCGGTAGCGCAGTGCCGGGCCGCCCCTCCTCGATGCCGGATCCGGTGAGGAGGTGGCCGGATCTAGCTCCCCGTCACGCCCGACGTCGGATGCGACGAGACAGTGGTCCGAGCAGGGCAGTCCAACTTGTCCTATTTTTTCTATTTTTTATATCACAACAATAGCGGGCTTTTTGACCGCTACACTTTAACTCTCGATTTTTTGTATATCACAGCAATAGCTGATTGGTGGGGTCTTTCGCGTGTTCTAAGAATACAAAGAAACGAAAGATGTGAACAAATACTGTTCCCACGTCAACCTTGTTGACCCAACTGTGCTCCCGTCAGTCTCAAACTTGAGTATCCCAGCATAATCATACGACGCCCAAAGCAACACATTACTTGTGGCTCAAAAAAAAAAAAAGCAACACATTACTTGCAGATTATCATATACCTTGAGTACTATAACGGATTCAAACCGACATGTGGTAGTTTAATTATGCTGGACGGTTTTCGCATTACAAGCCCATGATTTTTGTTAGTTTTTACAAACAGTATGTTCCTCAACAAGCTAGACAACAACCATGTGGATTCCACACCAAGAGATTACGCTTAATGGCGTGTTCGTTTTCTAGGGTCTAAATTTTATAGCTGTCACATTAAAAAGAATCTTACTATTTAGAAGTACTAAATAAAATTTAATTATAAAATAAATTACAGGTTCTTAGACTAATTTATCAGACAAATCTAATGAGGTTAATTAAGTCATGATTAGAAGATGGTTACTGTAGTATCACTTTAGCAAAACATAAATTAATTAAACTCATTAGATTCATCTCAAAAAATAGCATCAATCTGTCAATAGGGTTTTATCATTAAATTAATCGAAATATTTATAAATAGTAAGATTCTCTTTGATGTGACAGTGCTAAATTTTAGAGGGCAGAAAACGAACGGGCCATATATAGTCCTCCATACATAATTTAAGATTTACGGGTACGTGTTAATGTCATAGGACTGATGTAGTTGGCAGACAGCAAATGACATAGGATCAGTCCACTACTGGTCACCAGATCGTATTCAATGCGCGATCCCAAAAACTTCAGTTTAATTAGACGGGCCAGAAAGTGTAGTAGATGCAGTGGCAATATGACGGATGTACGATTCTATCTGCCAACATTTGTGAGAACAGGCAGGCACCCGACACCATGGTTTACAAAACCACAGCAGTTCCAGTTTTTATTTTTGCCAGAAAACCAGACGGTTAACTAAAAAAGTCGAAAAGTTTTTGTTTTTTGCTACAGTAAAACAGTTCGCTTTTTACAGAAAAATGGGCGTCCGGTAAAACCGAACTGGACCGATTTCACGGATTACTTCAAAAACCACCTGGTTTCCAACGGTTTTTAAAACCGAGACCGGTCTAGGATTGAGAGGAGGCAGGCACCCGACACCATGGTTTACAAAACCACAGCAGTTCCAGTTTTTATTTTTGCTAGAAAACCAGACGGTTAACTAAAAAAATCAAAAAGGTTTTGTTTTTTGCTACAGTAAAACAGTTTAAAAATGGGCGTCCGGTAAAATCGAACTGGACCGATTTCACGGATTACTTCAAAAACCACCCGGTTTCCAACGGTTTTTAAAACCGAGACCGGTCTAGGATTGAAACTCAATATTCTTGAGTTGATAGCTCCTGGATTCCAAGCATTTTGATCGGCGTGACGGCCGCTTGAGATTGCCACACCGTGGGCCGTGGGTCACTCGCCCATCACAAGGAGGCTAGGATAGCCCGACGTGGGCCGTGAAATGGCTACCTCCTCGTGGAACCGGGCCTTACCGGTGGTAGCGTCACCAAATTCGGCCACAATGCCGATGAAGAGGGTGGGCTTCGCTCGGGAGGAGGGAGATAGGGAAGTGAGCTAGCCGGGAAGGAGGGAGATGGGGATGTGGAGGCTCGCTCGGGTCCGGCCTCACCGGCATCACATGCGGCGACGAAGGTGTTGGCGACACCGAGGATCCTCTCGATGGAGACGCGTGTGGCTTCCGTCGCACGAGCTCTCCGACTAGGGGGCCTACGGGGTCACCCGCATGCATCGTCGCCTCATGTGTGCCCCCGACCGCCAATGTTGTGGGAGGAGGGAGAGCGTCGCCGCGGCCACGAGAGGAGGACGGGAGGACGAAGGCTTAGGATTCCCTGTCCGGCACGTCGGTCGCCGCTGCTGCGAGAGGGGGGGCGCCGCAGCCACCGTGAGAGGAGAATTGGAGGGAGAAGGGGGTTCGAGTGCGGCGCGGGTGTCGGTTTTATTAGGCTTGCCCCATGCGTGTGCCATCCGATTGATCGGACGGCCGACATTTCTCCTATGTCAGATTTGCAGAAAAGCACCTCTACTGTCCTATATTTATATATAGTCCCCTTTTAGTCAGGGTTATTTCCAGTTTGGTCCTAAATCTTCTTTCAAATTAAAAGTAGTTGTGTTCTGTAGTTTTTTGTTTCCATAAAAGCCCTCACTGTTTATGTTAATTTTGTTCCGAAACTTGCTACCCTTCCCTTTTATCATTGTTCCCTTTCTGTTTAGCCCCACTACGTTTTGAAAAATTGGGCACAGCGGAGCGCGCCTGCTTGCCTAGTTTTGTCTAGTCTTAAATGACCTTCGGCAACCAGCAACAGTTATAGGTTTGGAAGGAAAAGGACCCGGGCAACATTGCAACTACCACCGGGACAACAACCAATATATGCAGACTTAACATTTGGACTCGGACCAACCGGAGGCAGTAATATCGTGTCATTTTTAAGATTCAAAATTAAAGATTACTACACATAAAAACGAATTTGTAATTCCTAATTCCAAACCTTATGGAATCTAACACGAGATTTAATCTCACATTGTTCCAATGTTCATCTGCATCAGTCATTTTTGAATTCTTATGTGTGTGCATTGCAACTGAAAGTGAGCTTGGGCAAGTTAATTAAGCACACACCATAAGATTGATTCAAACCTCCAGAAACATGGATCTAAACTATCCCTTCTATCCTATTCAAAATCTGTATCCTAGCGACATTGTTTTAAAATGATTATTATTTAGAAATGCCATGTATAATGCTCTCCAACTTGTTCTATTTAACGCTATCCAATGCCATGTATAAAAAGATTAGGAAATACATTCATTAGTCCTTTCGTTATGAATACAATGATATCAACCACATGCGGTCATTTGACAACCTCTGCACGCATTTTTGTTTTACAATGATGCAACTAAAAAGAAATAAACTATGTATAATATCCAGTAAAAACTGAAAAAACAATGAAAACTTAAAAATCTATAAAAATAAAATATAGGTCCTAAACACATAAAAAATATCGTGATTCATAGTTGATTAGTTTTGTAGATATGCAGACAAAATTTCAAGGTCAAACTCCATAATAGTTGTAAGATTAGCAAAATAACCAATTTGAGGTTTTAGATATATATAATGATTAATACGAGTATTTCAATCCTTAAAGTGAATATCATTAATTAACACATTTTTTGTTTTAAGAAATGTTAGAACCTCAATCTAAGTATTTTTTTCGATGGAGTCTTCAAGTTTCCAAATTTGAACTAATACTTTCTCACCGTATATGCTTGAAACCAAGCCTCGCTGCCCTCACGGGTGGTTGATGGCCAAAACGTCTCTCGAAGTACTCTAACGCAGAGTCTAGATCTACATAGATGAAATGTTGCTGTACCATATGTATTCACCATTTTTTTAACAAGCAAGTTGTAACAAGAGTCAACCTTAAAAAATATTGTAGCGGATCTCCCCATGATCTCTAAAAATTGGGTGACTCCATCAGCCTAAGCTCGATTTGAACCGTTGACGCTGTGTGCACTTTGCTGTAGTACAATATTTTGTTGACACAATGAACAAGTATTCTTACTTGTAAGTTATTATACAGATGGAGCAGCACTAGTATATAGTGGTTTCAAACTGGCATGCGTGGTAGTTTTAACGTGCTAGCAGTTGGACTTAGGGTGTGTTCGTTTCCTCCCTCTAAAATTTAGCACTGTCACATCAAAGAGAATCTTATTATTTATGAATATTTCGATCAATTTAATGATAAAACCCTATTGACAGATGGGTGCTATTTTTCGAGATGAATCTAATGAGCTTAATTAATCTATATTTTGCTAAAGTGATGCTACAGTAACTGTCTTCTAATCACGACTTAATTAACCTCATTAGATTCATCTCGTAAATTAGTCTAGGGGCCTGTAATTTGTTTTATAATTAAACTTTATTTAATACCCTTAAATAATAAGATTCTTTTTGATGTGACAGCTCTAAAATTTAGACCCCAGGAAACGAACACAGCCTTAGCATATAACAAAGTGGCACTACCCTTGGTTCCTGTTAATTAATATTTATAATTTATATACTACAGGAACAGTATATTCTCCCACAATCAAAAGAATAATTCCTGGCATTGTGGTTCTTGTTCGCACATGCTTAGATTAGACTTAAAGTTGGGAATAGGTGATGGTCATGTGTTCTTAATTAGGTTCGTCATATCATTAGTGATCAGGTTTGTAGACAGCAACGTTGCTAGGTGCATTATCCATAATATGCAAAGGAAACAACAAGATCAATGAGGCCCGGACACCAGATATTTATCAAAGATTGAAGGGAACGAAGGCCAAATCCTCTATTATATGTCTTCCTCTCTAACCGCCATCATAAAACCTAACAAAAAACCAGCAACAATAGCTTCACGGGTATACAGGTTAGCAATAACTATATAGAGTATCTCAGTTAGGGAGGAAACGGTGCAGATATCTTACTTACTGGTACTGTTCTGGTACCGGTCGGAATGACTGAAACGTTCCGTTCCAATGACCTAGCCGGTACCAAACGTCCTTCGTTTCGTAACAGTCCAAATGCCGGTCAATACCGGTCCATACCACCTGATACCGATCAAAATGCTGGTACATAGCGGTCTAAATTGAGAGTATAACACTTTTTTATGAGATATATCTAAATGTTATACTAAATATAATCACTATATACACTAAGTTATTTATTTAAAATAAATATATGATTCAAATTATATATTAAAGATATATTTTTGAACAAACATATCATATGTCATTATTAAATTAAAGGCCGGAATTGTACGCGGTATGGACCGGTACCGGAACGTGCCGTACCAATGACAAACGGAACGGGACCGGAACGAATTAAAAAGTTAGGCAGATATACAAGAATTAATTCAGAACATACCAATATTGATTTTCGTCATTTCAGAAGTTGTATCAGTGGAAAAATAGTATGAATTCCACCATGCTCATAATTACTATCTTTTCAATTTATGATTGCCATTATGTTTTGTAGGTGTTTCAGAATCTATTCTATTCACCCTAAAAACTGATTCAGCAAAATTGTAGTGCCAAATTCTTCAATTTTCTTACATGGTTCTCCAATGCATCATGGATAAATGAAAAGACGGTTTTAATCTATTTGAATTCACACAATACTTTTGAGACTCTTCCTTTCACTGTATTCTCTGCATTACAAGAGAAATCAATTTTCCACGCCTCTGTTATTTTTAGAGTTACATGTTCTAAAAACCATTTACCTATGATATCATAATATTAATCGGCCAAGCTTTGAATACAAGATACTAAAAAGAAAAATTGGACCACCCTCTCTTAGGGTGTGTTCGTTTCCTCCTCTAAAATTTAAGCACTGTCACATCAAAGAGAAT
The DNA here is from genome assembly GCA_031894775.1 of Chloris gayana. Taxonomy (NCBI): domain Eukaryota; kingdom Viridiplantae; phylum Streptophyta; class Magnoliopsida; order Poales; family Poaceae; genus Chloris; species Chloris gayana. The sequence goes on from JAUNZO010000427.1 coordinate 142,642, forward strand.
CTTATTATTTATGAATATTTTGATCAATTTAATGACAAAACTCTATTGACAGATTGGTTCTAATTTTCGAGATGAATCTAATGAGCTTAACTAATCTATATTTTGCTAAAGTGATGCTACAGTAACCGTTTTCTAATCACGACTTAATTAACCTCATTAGATTCGTCTCGTAAATTAGTCTAGGGACCTGTAATTTGTTTTATAATTAAATTTTATTTAATACTTTTAAATAATAATATTCTTTTTGATGTTACAGCTCTAAAATTTAGACCCGAGAAACGAACACACCCTTAGTCAGTCACATTCCAATCCAAGGGTGTTACTTTCCCAGCATTACATCAGTATAAGTCCTGTGTCTCATACTATCGTCACTTCCTTCATCCTTTAATACTGATTTTCTGTAAAAGAACAATGGAGGAACAACAATTCCAAGCTTTTTAGAAGGGTGCTAAGCATCCCTTACCTGATTAACACAAAACTCATCGTACATTCTTTTTTTTTTTTTGATAACAACTCATCGTACATTCTTGGGAGGGAATACCCCTATGCTCTTTTACCAAGTCTACTAATGAAAGCAGTAGCACGCTCCGAGCACAGATGCTCCTCCCAAGCATGGAGACGGCCATGATGTCCCAAAGGCATGCTGTCAAGAATCGTACGATCTGTGCAGAAGCCTTTTTGTAAATTGCTCGGCTCTCTCGCAGACAGCAACTACACTTCCACAGAGACACAATCACTCCAAAGCCCGTCTAGAAGAACTCGAAGCAGAGAAGAACGTAAAGAAACGGAGGAATAGGACAGAGGGACTACGATAACCCCAAGGATCGAGTTTCACACAACAAGGTTATATTATGCATCCCCTAATTAAGATTATGAATTTTAAACCGCGCCTTGATCTGTGCTGGCCGCACGTGGTCGATTGTCACCACGTCTCTGGAATCACTCTAGGCATTTAGTCTGATCTACTTGGATGATACGGTACCCAATCTCCTTTATTGTTATAATACCAAGCAAGTTGTAGCAACAGTCAACCTCAAAAAATATTGTTACTGAATCTCTCCATGATCTCTACGAAACGGGGTGATTCCATCAACTTGGGCTTAATTTGAACGGTTGACGCGGCTTGTACTTGCCAGAGAATTATAAAGAGTAAAATGCATGAATGGTCACTATATTTGTTGGTTTATTTCAATTTGGTCATCATATTTAGAAAAGTGTAAATCGTGGCCATCAAGGTTGCTCAACTGAGTCGATACGGTCATTAGCTTTCCAGCAACACGTATTCGGGTGACATAACATGTATACTTATAAATTGGTCCATCTCATTTAATTTATTTAAGAGTAAAGTCCATGGTCGGTCCTTAACTTATCCGGTTGTGTCATTTACATCCTCATACTTCTAAATTGCACTTCTAGCTCCTTAAACTTAGGCTCGGGTGTCATATAGGTACCTATACTCTCTAGATGCAAATATCACTCCATCAAACTTAGGCTTGAATGACATTTAAGTCATATACACTTTAAAATGCACTGTTATTCTAATTAAAGTAGTGGCTAAGTGAAGTGCAGGCCGTTTAGACAACTTGTGATGCCAAACAAAAAAATAATTCATTCTACTTCATAGACTAAATTAGAAATCGTTTGTCAGCTACCATCTAACCCAATAGTATGAGATTGCTCCGGTGTTGGTGAGCCTAGCTAAAGTTGCAAGGAGTTATAGTTGTGCTCAGACATGGTGCAATTACTCGTACAAAATTAGTCGGAATTGTTTCATGAATTAGCAGGCTTGAGGTATTCTAAGCAATTAGAGCTCAAGTGGGCTATATTGTTCCCACCAATAGCACATGACTTCTCCTATCTTATCCACATAATAAGGAAAATGGTTTAAATATTAGGAGCCATGTAATGCATCTTCTATAAACTAATTAATAATGACTAGAGAATTATGAGACAATTGGATAAATGAAAAAAATATTACAACGGGTGTCTACATTGAATTTTTCCAAGAGTGCATTTTGTCCACGTTAGAGCATGATTCATTAGCCAAACATATGTCACATCGCTCGCATATGTATTACTGAGGAGCTAATGACCGTATCGACTCAGTTGAGCAACCTTGATGGCCATAATTTATACTTTTCTAAGTACGATGGCCAAATTGAAACAAACCAACAAGTACAGTTACCATTCATGCAATTTACTCAATTATAAATATTCAGAATCTAGTAGTATACAAAATGTTATGGGCTTTAAACTAGCTAGCTATCTGGCCTATTTGGTTATGAATTTCTCGTTTTCGTATTCCGAAGTGTTCTGTCATTGACATGTGAACCCGGAATAATTGTATGATTGGTGATGCCCTGAACAAGCATTAGTTGCGATTATATATTAAACAGATGGAACAGTACTGGTATAATGGTTTCAAAACCGACCATGTGGTTTTAACTTGCTAGATGGCCTTTGCAGAACGAAGAGAATAAATGCTGACTATTTAGGTCCAACAGGCAACGGATTAGAGTTAAGGTCAGAGCATGATTATAGCTTGATGTACTTAAGCATGTGGTAATGTCATGGGACTAGTGACAGTTGGTGGACAGCAACATTACATGGTTCATTAGTCACTATATATCCAAATGAAACCACAAGAATTGACGAGTGTATGATCAATTTCAACCTGCCAACATTTGTGGCCAGTTCTAACAACTCTGTAACTGCTACAGATTTCTTCACATTTAATTAAAACATACTCCATTTTTAGCAGTATTTGCTTATTAGCAGTTAACTGATTTTTCGTTTCTCTCGTCAGTTAACTTATTGGAAGTCCATAGCATGCGTAAGGAAATAAAATGATACAAAATTGACATGTTTAATATGATAGTTTATCGATATGTTCTTTGTTATCCACTCAGGAGTTATCTCTATGAAAATTGAGTAGGTTTTTTGTTATCCACAAAGATATGTTTAAAGTTTAAGATTTGTTAATGTTTTCTGCCAGTATTTTGGAATCGACTAAGCAGAAATGGAGAAGCAGATTCTATAATATCCTCTTAGTACCACATTTTCAATGTATCTGCAATCGTAACAATAATTTCTCAAACACTTGAAGCAGAGTATTCATGTGTATTAAAAGAGAGAACACACTTACTACATTGTACATTTTTGTGTTCCTCTGTTTCTTCAGAATTAAGAAAAACAACCTTTTCCACAAATCCTTTGATGAATCATGCAAAGTATTCATCTACCTTTGAATATTCATGCTGAAAGGAACAAACCAGCAAACTCTGTTCGGAAATTGCTTTAGTTAGTATAGTACTGTAACTTTTTTTCCCTAACAATGACAGTTTTCCTTTGAGGGGAGCACACCTCTGCTCACCCAAAAGGACAAATAAGAATGAACAGTAAGGACACAATCATATCCACATGCTTATATGCAGAGGAATATTTTTTCAGACACAATTAGCAGGCAACAGCAGCAGCATCTCCATCTCATCTGTGCAGGCAGGCAGGGCCGCATCCTGCAGAGCAAACGATACAAACAATTCCCCTTGCTCAACGGCTTAATAAACAAAGTTAATACTAGTACTCCATTCGCTAAACTTTACATATCAGCAAACACTAGCCTCTTACAAAATTAAACCCGGTTATTAGCTAACCATTTTTTACAAGTAATAATAATTGACAACAACCACCACTGCAGGCACACCATACCATTCCCATCCATCCATTTAACCCAAAAAAAAGGTAAAAAGAAAAGAAAATTCAAGGAGTAGAAAAGAAGAAAAAGAAAAGTTACATGATGGGTCATTAGAGAGAGACCAGGGAGCGGCGGTAAAAAGGCTCAGTGAACCTTCTTGGAGAAGAACCCTTTGATGCCGAAGAGCCCGCCGTGGCTGCGGGCGGCGACGGCGTCGGCCCGCCGGCAGCTGACCTGGTGCCGGTACCCGATGCAGGAGTTCACGCTGAGGTTGAGGCCCCGCACGCCACCGCCCAGCCCGCCGTTCTTCCGCCCGCCGGCAGCTGCGGCGGCCTTGTCCTTCTCCTTGTGCTGCTGCGGCGGTGGGGCCCGCCTGTCGGCGAACGGCTCCGATGCATGCTTGGCCGCCGAGCCGCGTCGGATCTGCCAGACCGGGCTGGACCGGCCCACGGGCACGCCGGCCCGGCCCGGGCTGGCGGCCCACCGCCGGGGCGGCAGCGGCCCGGCCTCGCCGCGGGAGTTGCTCCGCGAGCACGGCGCGCTGCTGGCCTTGCGCGGGGCAGGCCTCGGCTTCGACGACGAGCCCGAGCCGGAGCCGGAGCCGCCGGCCGAGCGGCTCCGTGAGAAGGGCCAGATGTTGATGTTCAGCTCGGAGCCGCCGTTACTCCCGGCGGGCGCGGCCGGTTTCCGGCCATTACCGGCGGCGTCCTTGCGCTTCTCCTTCTCCTTGTCCTCCGCTGGCTTCTTGGAGAAGATGTCCGTCCACCGCTTGGACCCACCAGCTCCAGCTCCGGTGGGCGGCGCCGGGGAAGTGATGGCCGCGCCGGAGGCTAAAGCAGGAGCGGCGGCGGCGAGAAGGGACGCATCCCCACGCTGGGGCTCGGGCTCGGGCTCCGGTGACACGTGTCCGCTGCTGGTTCGCTTGTGGGACGAGGCCGCGGCCGACTTCGGGGGCAGGACGGGGAGCGGGAGGAGGACGCCGCCGGCGAAGAGCTCGTCGGCGCAGGACGGGGACGCGGTGGGGTTGGCGTCGAGCGGCCAGAACTGGAACTCCGCGGAGGAGGACGCGCTGCTGCTCCGCCGCGCGGCCTCGGCCACGTCCATCATGCCTGGCGGTGGGGCGGGTCTCTGCTGCTGCTGCTGCTCCGGCGAATTTAGCTTCCTCCTGCTGCTCGCTTGAATGCTTTGCCTCGGGGAGGGGAATGAATGGAGGTGGGAGAAGACGAGAGAGGAGGGTGGCGAGCGCGGCTTTGTACGCTGGGCGAGGCCATTAAAGAGCGGGGCACATGGGAGGTGGGGCCCGCGCACGCCATTCCATTTCTGCCACCATAATTAATTGCTGCTGTTGAGACTCGAGATGGCGGGGTGGGACCCAGGCCCCCGAATCGTGGGGTCAGCGTGGCGGTGGACGGTGCAGCCAAGGACATTTCCGGGAGCTGATTTTTTTCCCTTTTTGAAAATGTGTGAATGCTAAAATTCTTTTAGAAATGCCGCTCCGTTCGTTTCCTGCCTTCTAAAATTTAAGATCTGTCACATCAAAGAGAATCTTATTATTTATGAATATTTCGATCAATTTAATGACAAAACCCTATTGATAGATTGGTGCTAATTTTCGAGATGAATCTAATGAGCTTAATTAATTTAGATTTTGCTAAAGTGATGCTACAGTAACCATCTTCTAATCACGACTTAATTAACTTCATTAGATTCGTCTCAGTAAATTAGTCTAGAAGCCTGTAATTTATTTTATAATTAAACTTTATTTATTATTTTTAAATAGTAAGATTCTTTTTAATGTGATGACTTCTAAAATTTAGACCCTGAGAAACGAACACACCCGTAGTTTGAAAGAAGTAACTATGTGTAATCTCTCGCCTGTTAGATGGATTTGCACGTACAAAAATACTATGAAGCATCCTACTACACTATTGGAACCAAAAAGTTTCCCTAGAGATGAATTTCGAGGGAAAGATCCCAAGTTTCGCTAGCTAGTCGAAGAACCTAATATTGATCACATTCCTTCAAATCCCATTGCGAAGTGAGCAAGGTTCTATTGAGAAACTAGTCTAGTTGATATGCACAAAAGAAAATATAATGAAGCTGACTTTCCTCCATGTCTGGCGCTTAAATCAGATAGTGCTCGACAAACTATAGCTAATTTGTAATTTTGTTGCCACCGTTGAATGATCTGCTTCCTTGTCCACCTGATGTAGTGTTCTCACAGGCAACTTTAGAGAATGAAAATGATGATATGTGTCTGTCTACTAGCAGTATTACTAGATTGAGTCTAGATTAGTCCTTATTTTGATTACTTACATAACATTGAATTTCTATTTAGATTAGCCCTTGCTAATTTTCAGTTGAAACTTTGAGTTGACGACGTGGACCATCGGATCGCTGATCTACGGCTACCATATCATGTTCTACATCCCATTAGTTCATTTCTGGCCTAACAGACAGACCCATTAAGGGATATCGGTGCTTGTGGGTGTGGGCATATAACAAATAACATATTTTCTCTATAGGAAATACATGAGATAAAATTTGTAAATATGTCATACAAAAATTATAATCCTATACATTTTCAAGAAAATATGCGTTAGAAATGTGTCTGAGAAATCACATGGAGATGGAGGTGTTTTAATCAGAAATGAGAGGAAGAGAAGGATTTTCTGATCCGTTCTTTATTTGGTTGATCCTGGCTTGATCAGATAGAGGGAAGGGCCGGTGAAGATAGTTTCTTGAGGTGAGATGGGACCTTTTTTTCCCCCTTGAGGTGTAGATGTGGTCATTTGTTCGTAGGCTTAGACATGCCTCCTATTTGCATTTTGTAGGTGTGCAAATACCTAAATAAAATTGATTTTTATGTAGGTCATGCGACGCAACAAAAGCCTTGTAAGAGCGTTCACATTAGTTTGTGGACCTTGCAATAGCCTAGTGAAAAGTTTACACAACTATAGAACAATTCTACACACTGTCCAACTCCAACACTAAAGTGGGTTCCATATGTTAGATTATTCAATTATTTTTCTCCCGTCTTCATCCAGATATCCACATGACCACACCACGAAGCTTGGATTGGACCGAAGACCATGGTGATGGTTGCGCTATGCACATCCACCGCCATTGAGTCCAGGTTCTGACCCTCGCATTTGCATGGAGGTCGTGCTGCTAGCGGCTCCCCACCGCGCGTCGAGGGCAACGCGTCGCCGCTCGAGCTCGCGAGGTCGCGCAACCCTCCTTCTTTGCGGCAGCCTACCTCACCTAGTGGAGAGAGAAAAGGGACGAGAGAGAGTGTGTCCACGAAACACGGGTTGAGTAGTCGAGATTGGCGAAATCCAGCTTTATACTTGGCAATACATATAATGCTACTGTGATAGCTATCTTTCTCATCTCTCCTATTTTTTTTCATTTATATCTGACTAAAGATAGCTGCATACCATTGTGGAGGCGTAAGGCTATCTCCAACCGGTTACCCAAAAGGTGACCTATACCCAATATGGGTCTTGAAATGTTAAAACCGCTCTCCAACCGGAGACTTAAACATGCTACCTATTTTGGAAATCGTCTTGGTCGTGATCCACATATCGGTCAGCTCCCTCGCGACCGAAAGCGTCACAGTAGCGGTGGCCGTCCAAGCTCCGCGCAGCCCCCGACAGATCCACGCACTCCCCGACGGTCGACCGCGCGGCTACCGTCCTCTCCGCCTCCCTCCACGCCCAGCCGCCACAGCTCCGCCGCCGACCGAGCTCTTGGGGTCGCCGCCTCCCCGCTTCCGGCCGCATCCACGCAGCTCCCTCGCCATCCGAGCATGCAGCGGTGGCCTCCCCGCCTCAACTCGCGACAGGCACTGCAGATTCGCCGCTAACGAAGTTCCACGGGCCGTCGCATCCGTGTCTTCCCCAGGGCCGGCCAAGCCATTGCGTGAACTGTCGCCAACCAAGCTCCCCGTCCGCTCCAATTTTTGGTCTTCGATTGGAGACAGAGCCTTCTAGACGGTTACCCTTTGGCTTCATAGGTACCTATTGATATCTTTGGGTCTCCGATATGGGTTGGTAGGGTTGGAGATAGCCTAAGGGAGCCGCATTGGTCAGGTTGCCATACAAGCCCATTTATTAGTGGAAGAAGAACACACATGCTAGTCATGCAGAATTAATACAAAACACCGATGGTCTGAAGTGTATAAAGTTCGTGATGTACCGTGAAATACTGCACCTGGCAATATAATTAAGCGGGCAGATGGATAGTGGAGTACACCGCTAGAGGACACCGTGCATATGTATACGGGCATCTCAGCGAAAAGTCATTTGCAGGCGATATATCCGAATTGTTTTGCAGAATGGAACTCAAATGTCGTGGCAACCAGAGATCAAAGGGAAGAGGAAACAACTTGGCACGTCGAGAAGTCACCCACCAATTAATGCACAGTTGCTAGCTATAGCTAGGTTACTGTATATTTGCACTTAAATCGCCCCACATACTGTATACGACAATACGTGCTGCGCAGGCCTCCAGGCACTGTAGCTACGAGGCTGCTTGGCATGTCGGCAGCATATGCATATCTACATCATGATGATGTATACGTAGATTTTGATCCATGCATAATAGATTTCATAAAGTAAAATAAAAATGATGATTGAGCGGCGCAAGGGAAGGACGGGCGGCCCATGCCTATGGCTTGCTCAACACCATCCCACGTGGCTAGAGCAGATCCTAGCTAGAGACTGGGGCTGCATGCAACCGCCGCCCCAAAGCCAAAGGGAAGAAAGAAGGAAGCTAGCTAGACGAACGGTTGGTGCTGCAGATGAGTATGGATGGATGGGGTGCGATGTAACTGGATCGAGTGATTGAGATAGTGGTGTGTTAGTACGGGGCGAGCCGGTCTTATTGGTCAAATGTCATGTCGTGTTCAGGAAGGTAACATGGATTGCTGCTCAACCTAGATGCATGGAATGGTAGTACCTTGTAGTGTTGAGGCACAGTCGTCCAGTTTCACCGAACAAATCGATTGTACACTTCGTCCCCTCCTTTATAAATTACATATGCCCGTTAAAGTAACAACTTAATTTTGAAGTTTATAATTGTACCTTTCCTCCGTTTCAATGGACTGACGGTTTAGAAACTTCGAATCACATGATGACCTGTATTAGAATTTGCATTATCGTTTATTTTCGTATAATTATGAAGTCGGTAGTTACAATGAGAAAAATCTCTAAACATGTCGACTATAAAAAACAAAATCCATTGTACACTATTCAATTTCGACCTAATGGTGATAGATGGTGATTGTTTTTTAGATAATGAGATGGTGATTGTTGACTGAAAACTAGCAAATCTCTCAAAATTTCTACGTGAGACGAAGATGAAGCTACGCCAAAATAAGATGATTCCCCCGGTTGGACATTGTCCGACGCGCGGAAGAAGCCACGAGCAAGTTTGAAAGGTACGCGGCAACCACGAGGAGGATTTCGCACGTAGCTTGGCTCCATACGCATGCAAGTGTCAAGTGTGTGGCAGAGGCCCCGTTGTTGCGTTGCATGCATAGGGAAAGAACGAGCGGAGAAAAGTCGATGCGTCACTGCACGACGCTTCACTGCCATGACCCGTCTCTTCTCCGCGATCGGTAGAGCCATGCACACGCAGACAGACAGACTGGGCTGGTGGAGCGAGGTTAGATAACCGGCTGGCATTTATGGCGGCTGCCGTACCTTCCGTTTGCTGTGCTGCCGGAAGCTACGTATACGTACGTATATGGACCGGTCATCATGCACGCCGACGGGCGCCGGCCTTGTCCGTTTGCCAGGGTTAGCCGAGGCAATGATGACGGTTACAGAAGTGTACGGAGTAGGAAACGGGCCGGGACCGGGCCTCCGTGAGCGACCAGGGCCCCCACGGTCTCGCTGCGGCGATGGCAACGGCGGACCTACCGCTGCGGCCACGACATTGCTGGTGCTCACTCTCATGTGTGGCGCTGGCGCTGCATCCAGGAACCATCCAATGGAATGGGTTAGACCGGTGATTTTGTTTTTTTTCGGGGCAAAGCAAGATGCTGACTTTTCTTCCTTGGTGTTGATGGATTTTGGTAAGTAATAATCCAAGATATAATAAGCTGCGCATAAGATGCCTGTTGGTTAACAAAACCGTTGATAACAACTCGGTTTTTTCACGGTAACCGGGGCTTGTTTTCCGTAAAAATCAAATTTGGCTACTATAGCAAATCGGAAATTATGTCCACCGCCTGACTTTTTAGTCGAAAAAACCGCTACTCAGTATTGTGAACCCAGATAAAACGAGGCTCCGTACGTGAAGATGACCTATTTATTACCTATAGCTAATTGCAAAACATAATGATGAACCATGCCCCTTTTAGAATGTAGAAATATGTACATTTCATATAAAAATTTGATTTTGACGGGACAACAGAGTTTTCATAAAACAATGCGTCAACAGTGTGAGCGGCGGATGGTGAGTATCAAAGAAAGTCAGCCAAAGCGTCCGTGTGGAGCTCAGTCAGATCTCTCGCCCGGGCGAAATCCGAGTCCGGCTTTCTGGCCGCTGGCCGTTAGCGCCTGTCCGATCTACCCTTGAGGCATTCGTCAAAGGTACGCCATGTGCTCCCATCTGGCACGGGACGAAAAACAGACAAAGCGGAGGACACGCACGGGTGCTCAATTATATATGTACATCTCACTGACACGCTTTGAAAACCGTATGCACACAGTGTCTAAACAGCACGTAGCCGAAAATTCAGACCAGCGGTCGCCTGTGGGGAAGATATTACTAGTTTTTAAGATATTTTCTTGCCTCATTTTCTCCTATAAATTCTTTCCAAAATTCTCCCTATGTCTATGTATTGTTCTCGTTCCGATCGACAACCAACACTACCGTAGTTGATTTTCAGTTCAAAACTGCTGTCCAAACACACCTCGTTTATGGGGAGTACTAGCATTTTGACAACGGCCCCGTTCGTTTCCTGCCCTCTAAAATTTAAGACTTGTCACATCAAAGAGAATCTTACTATTTATAAATATTTCGATCAATTTAATGATAAAACCCTATTGACAGATTGGTGCTAATTTTCAAGATGAATCTAATAAGCTTAATTAATTTATGTTTTGCTAAAGTGATGCTACAAGTAACTATCTTCTAATCATGACTTAATGAATCTCATTAGATTCGTCTCGTAAATTAGTCTAGGGGTCTGTAATTTATTTTATCATTAAACTTTATTTAGTCTATACTATAAGGAGCGAGTTATATGACTTTTATTTGCTACCTGCGATCTTCTACCCACCCTCATCATCCACCTTAGATTTTGTCTTACCATCAAGCCTCCCACCGTCAGATCGACTTTGGTCCCACAAATTGTCCACGTCACCATTACACCCATCACAAAAATTTACGCTACCATGTGTTAAGGTGGATGCTCATAAATTTTTTGTCACCTGTGTTTGGCCTAACCCGCACCTATACCTCTTCAAATCACGTTCTAATTCAACACGCAGATCCATGTCCATATATGACCATTAATTACCGTATCAAAAAAGAATGACCATTAATTACTTTCCTTGTACTCCGCAACAACAGTCAAGAGGCCTGGAGGGAAAGGAATTGTTTCGTATTATTCACTTTCCATAAGGTGAGAGTTTCTTTCCATCTTTTTTACGTGATTTTCTTCATGATAATTTTTCCTTCACTCTTCTTCCTTCGTGTGTCATTGGTGATCACTTTGCATTGTTCACCATCCAAGATGAAGCTGAGCAGGGAGGCTGGCGCGAGGGTGGTGAGACGCCACCGGTGGCCGTTGTGGGATGCAATTGCAGAGGAGGAATGGCGCTCATCGCCGGTGTCGGGGGACGGCTGATGCGGCGATCGGGAGACTGTTGCGGCTGTGGGGGAGGGGATCTCCCGGTCAGATTCTTCGACAAGCTCTACGAAAAGCGAAAGAACGCCGCACTTGAGGTGAGGGGATTTGGTTCCTTGCTAGCCGTTGATTTTCGATGAATTGCAGCGATTTTGAGGTGGATTGTTTGCCGTGGCTGGGCCTCATGCAGATTGAGGGGATCGTGAAACAGTTCACGACAACATGGGAGCATGAAAAAATATCAGCAGTCATCCAACTGCTTACTAACGATTTCACCTACTCGTCCCAAGCAAAGCACTGGAAGGTTTGCTAAAATTGTCGCAATCATGTTTCTGGTAATTCATACATTAACCAACACTTGTATCTCTTTACATCAAGATCTGATCATTAACCTATTACTATTAGGTTAGGTAGCTTGCAACAAAATGAGAAAGTTGATGGTACAAAGCCTTTTCCCTTGTGGACATTGAAGTTTAATATATTTCTTTGATTCAATGTTGCAACTCTCGCCTCTTTTTCAGGAGCACAACCTAGAATATGTTCTCAAACATGGACACTAGAGAATGATAGTGCTCTAAGAATAACTTGTTTGTGGTTCTGAGTTCTGACGATTGAGTTACCAATCATAGTACTTTTTTTGCCTGCAGGTGACACTAACTGATGAAGTAATTGCAGCTAAGCTGAAACATGTTCAGGTTGGTACTATTTTCTTATTTCTTTTATCTTTTGAGGTTGTCATTATCATAAGCAAAAAATATAGTGGACTTTTTTTAGCCAAAAGTTATCCCTTTTTTTATGATCTTATTTGAATTATGATTCTTTACCCACATAATGTTCAGTTGCAGCAAGAGCTAAATGTGTTGTACTGATGAGAAGAAATTAGGGATGAGGATAATGAAGAAACATAACAGTGAAAGATCCATACAATATTTATTACCTGCCTTGAGGAAGAAACTACTTATTCCTGGTGACAAGGAGTTTTAACAAGAGAAGATAAACTGTTGACTGTTGAGGCAAAGTTATGGTGGATCTGAAATGGTCTTGACGAAGAAACTACTTATTCCAGAGTATTACTGTTGGGACAAGCCTAACAATAGGTCGGCAGGATGTAGAGGAAACAAATAGGGAGGATGGTATACACAAATCCGGCAGAAGGAGAAAGGTATTATATGCTTGTCCTGTTAAATCATGTCGGAGGCGACATCCTTTGATCATCTTGAATTATACCGTGGTGTCACATATTTAACATTTAGGGAGGCATGTGAAAAAAGAGGACTCATGGACACCGATGGTTCTCTCGACAAGTGTCACTGTCATTGCTATGTATGTAAGGTTACTTTATAGCAATTGTGGTAGTACAAAATCACGTGCGTGTCGCACGTGCACAGCTTGCTAGTACTCTTAAATAGTAAGATTCTTTTTGATGTGACAGCTATAAAATTTAGGGTGTGTTTGGTTGGGCTTTTTCTGGCTTTGGCTTTTCGAAAAGCCAGTAGCTCAACCAAAGGGGTTAGTGTCAACAAAAGCCAAAGTCAAAAGCAGCTTTTTGCTAGTTCATTTCTAAAGCAGGTGTGGAGGTGCTTTTTCCGGCTTTGGCTTTCACAAGTTTGAAGAAATTACCTACATATGTATATGTATGTATATATAAATGTAATATATATGTTTATATGTATAAATATATATTTTTATTTATATGTATACATATATATTTATCTATTATTTATATACATGTATATATATATTATATTATATATATGATATAAATAAATATATAAATTAAAAATATATTATACATATATTTCAAATGTATATGTATATTTTTATTCATATGTATATGTATGTATATGTATATATATTTATATATTTATTTATATACATGTATATATGTTATATTATATATATAATATAAATAAATATATAAATATAAAATATATTATACATGTATTTGTATGTATATATGTACGTATATATGATGGTATATATGATGATAAGTAGGGTCTGCTAGTAAATTTTGAAAAGCCACAATTGTTTTACCAAACGGCTTTCAAACTTTCTCACAACTTATAACCCACAATTGCTTTTTCACAATTCTACATTCCACATGCAGCTTTTTCCACAGATCACAGCCCAACCAAACACACCTAGATCCCAGGAAACGAACACATCCAACCTCGATTTCCAGGTTGGATCACCTCTCTTGTAACTGCCATGGACACTACTATACGACCGTCCATGGACTCTTTTTGTTGGCGGTGATGGTCCACGCTTGATCCTCACGCGCTTTGTGCTTTCAAACTTCAATCTTCCACACCCTATTCTACATACACATTGACACAAGTCCGTGCATAAAGATGAAACTTATCATGAGCCATAGCACAAATAATAAGCTTTTCAATCCCCACTGCACCTTCATCGTCTCATCCTTCGCCAACTTTTCCATCGTCTCCCCTTCCAAACTGCTTGCTGCCTACATGCGCTGCATTTGTACACTTGTCACAGCAATCGGCGTGGAGCTGGTTCTCTGCTGCCAGCTTGCACCAATTCCTTACACTATTATAAGCACGCTAGGTTACGGTACCACAAATCATAACTTGGTTGCAAAATTTTGGTGGAGTGGGTCCTGCCCCATTAGTGAACGATTTCTTTTCTTCGTCTCAAATCATCGATGTAACACATAGACGTACGAAATATATCCAATTAGGGTTTATAAAATGGCAGGATCGATCTGAACCCACCAAGAATCATTGTGCAATGCTTGCGATCTACTTAATGGCTAAATCATACTCCCTCCGGTTCTGAATTAGAGGACGTTTTAGAGTTTTTGCAAAGTTCACATTAGAAGACGTTTTGGAGTATTTGCACCGTTTTGGACGAGTTTGCCCTCCGTTCGCGTTCTCCCGAGGTCCACGGTCGCGCGCTCCCGAGGCTGCAATCAAAACTGCCGCTTCCTCTCTCCAATCATTTCCCAGCTGTTCGCACGCGTGCTGTTTAAACCGAACGCATACACCGAGAGCTCTGCTGCCGTTCTCTCTCCCGTGCTTCGCCACAAACGCTGCCGCGCTGCTGGTGGCTTTGCCACAAACGCTGCTGCGCTGCTGCTCACACGCCGCGAACGCTGCCGCGCTGCTGCTTGCTTCGTTCGCACGCTGCCGCGAACGCCGCTGCTCGCACGCCGCGAACGCTGCCGCGCTGCTGCTTTCTTCGTCGCGCGCTGCCGCCACTGCTGCTGCCCACTCTCGCTGTGCGCGCCGCCGCCACTGCTCGCTGTGTGCGAGTCGCGGCCGTTGTGCAAATTCTAAAAATTTCGGCCGCATCGCCTAGAGCAAAAAAATGACTCATCCAGGGATCGAACCCATCACCTCGCGTGTAGGAAGCTGGAGTGTCAACCACTCAGCTGGAGAGAGACTTCTGTCTAGGAGAGACTCCGAGGCGTATTTAATAAGGGCAAAAATGGAAGAATAGAGAGTAATTAATAACGTCTTGGTATGCTAAATCCTGTCTGAACATCTTCTAATTCGGAACCGGAGGGAGTACAAAGAAATGCGAGCTTATGATTGGGGGCTAATAGAGGGGTTGGTGATGCACTTATTGTATTCTAGGCATGTATTATTATTGTACATGGCTCATGATTGGGATCACCCTTTTCGTGAGAGGGATAGTAGATGGGCGTGCGGTCCCCTACCAAAACAAGTTTTTTACAAGACTTTTGTTCATCTGGTAAGGCTGGTTATATTTCTTGACAGAGTGGACGGATTTCTGGACGAATAAAGTTCCCCCTGCCCAACTGTACAAGTACTACATTCTGTGATCGGACAATGATATATGATTCTGTAGAAAAGAAAAAGAGGAAAACGTGAGTTTTCTAGTTTGATTTTATTGAGGTTCATTGGTTTGAACACATCTTTCATGTGGCTAACAAGCTCTGATGTAACCATCTTACAAAAAGACACTATGTCTGGGTTTAGGGAATCTTACTTTGACCGAAGGTTTCTATAAATTCGATCAACTTTAAGAATATGAGACTTGTATTTTAAGATTCATTATAAGAAAAACATTTTTATAATGTATAATTTGCATGTTATTAAAGTTGATCGATTCTACCCAAAGTTAGATCCCTCGAAACCCAGATGTAAGTCTTTTCTGAGACTGATGGAGTAAGAGCTTTCACTTGGGTTGGGTTATGGAGTCTATAGATACAGGGAACTCGCAAGCAGTACAAATATAAATGTATTTTTCTCTTTGCTTCCTGAGATATGAGTGACATTTCCTGTTTGCGGAGATGAACTTTAGATGCAACTGAGACCAACTGATGGACAGTACCTTTCTTTCATGTCCTATGATCAGGATCATCCATATGACAGGTATCTTTCTCACATGTCTAGTTCGGATAACATTTTGCTCTTGAATATGACCGCACATGATCCGGATCTTGCTGTTTATGATTAACACCGTGCAAATAGACCACAGACCAACCGATAGGAATGAATGAAGTAGCTACAGGATTGAAACTCAATCTGAAATAGACTTTCATCAAAAGTGACTGGGAGATAAGTGGATAGGATGGCTAGCTACTTCAAAACCAGATCAGATAGCTCAAATCCTGTCCATGTTTAGTTCAGTAGATTAGGTACGAGAGAAACTGCCTGATGATCATCAGAACTAAGAAAAGGATAACAATAACGATAAAGTAACCTCAACTCTTCACACTCATCCAACCATTCTGTTGACTCCAAACTGCACAACGTTCATGTAACTGCAACTACAAAAATCACACATGTCAGACATCAGAAACGAGAGCTTTTCACTTCCTTTCCCACACAACCACTGCAACCTAATTTGACTAAAGGGTAAAGCATGAATCTGCGACCCATCACCCAAAAAGCATGGGATCTTCCTGACTTCTAACTTTGAAAATGTTAGTGCACAATTTTGGACTGCATCAAAATAAAGAAACCCTTGATTGGTTCACCCTCGCAAGATATCAATTTAATCACCTCCTCCATGGTAGAACATGGCTGTTTTTTGAGGTAAACTACGGTGGGGGAATTCACTAATTTCAATTAGTGAAGTTTGTCACAATGGGATGCTTGAATAGCAGAGTAAAGAAAACTAGAGAAATACATCAACAATACCAGTAAACATTTGTTCAAAAAAAAAAACATCTAGATAAGCAGTAAGACATTAAGTTTCAAATTGTCGATGTAGAAAAAGAAATCCATCAAACACCAAGTCTCTGTGCAACCCACTCGAGAGAAAGTAGCCGATCCAGCTTGCATACAACAACAACAACAAAGCCTTTTATCCCAAGCAAGTTGGGGTAGGCTCTGATCCAGCTTGCATAATGAAAAAAAAACTTGCTTCCTTACTTCAACTGGGGTAGCTGAACCACTGCTCCTATCTTCATCTGACCGGGGTATAGCCACACCCCAGCCGCCCGCTCGCAAAAATATGTAAATCCAAGTGTACGTTGAAAGAAACAACACTCACATTGTTTAAACTAACAGTTGATGAAGTCAAGTACTGTTTTGGAAACTCGTCATTAGGCAACAGTCAAGCTTTCTCAACTGAAAAAAGCAAAACAAATCACGTTTAGGTATGTGAAGTTCTACTTTATGTTTATTTGCAAACAACCTTGACTCAGACAAGCTTACAGGCATAAAACACCCAAAGTACAGATATCCGAAACTACGTAATTGCTCATGGTCAGAGACACAAAGTCTAGTGCTTTCATCAGAAAAGGAAAATAATAAGCTGCTCATCTAGTCTATGAGACATCAAAGCATACGGTTTACAGATGATACATAAGTTCAATGTGGCCTTTAATTGAAATAAGAAAATAACCTTGCTCAACAATTTAATACCTTCTTTTCTGATATCGATTTAATCTACTTGATAGTACTACCCTTTTCCCTTGAATGCTGTACGTTCCATATATGTGAAAAATAGCCTTATCAGATCACATAATAGCCGCAATTCATTGTTTCCAGTATTCAGAAGTCCATTATACAATGAAACCAGTAAACAAATTTTTTCTCCCTGAGTCGTTCCAAATACTAAATAACTCAGATTTCAAAGTTTAGTGATTAAAGAGAACATAACTGATCAAGAGTGCCAACAACGAGTGCAAATACAGGAAGATGTTCCTTTTGTCCAGCTGCTAACAGATGTACAATGAGAGTAGGGATTTGAGACTCATTGAAAGACAGCAGTTGACCATACATCATGCACAAGGTCGGAAAAAACACATTAGGAATTTAGGACAAAAAAAAATGCTATATCATTTCATCACACAGCCTTTCTCTAAGCCAAGATTGCAGGTAAATCAGAAAGTGTAGTTTCACTAGGTCTCGACCCTTTAGATAATTCATAATTCTCCAGTACTGAAGAAAAAAAATCATCAGGAGTGCAGAACAATTAGGAGAATCAAGTAGAACAAAATATATAAGGATTCTT
The DNA here is from genome assembly GCA_031894775.1 of Chloris gayana. Lineage (NCBI taxonomy): Eukaryota > Viridiplantae > Streptophyta > Magnoliopsida > Poales > Poaceae > Chloris > Chloris gayana. Next base: position 160,653 of record JAUNZO010000427.1, read on the forward strand.
AAGTGTCAAGTGCGAGGGGATTGTAAATAAAACTGGAAATATTGGACCACTGTTTTAAGTTTCGCCAACATCACCTCTCAAGGCAAAGTACAATTTTGTTGTCTTTCTTGGTAGATTTGTCCACGGTACGGAGATAGCTATAATTGTGCTTGATCTATAAACTATAATGCACTTTTCACACCTGATACACCCAAAATGGTAAACCGTTGATTCTAGTAGTGAATCAAAAACACACTCTCAAAATCAGTACATAACCAAGCTTTCATGTATAAAATGATGTCAATAGAAGAATAGATTTCTGTTATATAGAGACCAACATTTAGTAAATGCTGAATAACACAAAAAGCCCATAACTAGTTGAAACACACCTGTCAGTCTCAATGTGAAAATTACATAAGATCCCAACTGTTTACCATCACATATAAAAGAAAACTAAACTGACTGCAGGACAACTTTCTTCTGTTTTAAGTGTCTTCTTTAGAGTTAAATAGAACCGTTTGTGTTGTTGAGGACACATACAACCACACAAATCATATTCAGAAACTGCATCACGAGTTCCCCATAACACATATGGCATCCAAACAAATATTACTAGATTAAGTGGTGAGAAAAACATAAACAAGGTGCTGATAAATGAATGAATTTATCTTGATCAAAATCAGCATAAAAAATCATAGTAAACAAGACTCTGTACCTGAAAGGCAGCCTCTGTCTGCTCAACTTGTTCAGTTTCTTCCCTAGCTTTCTTCTGGAAAATAAAATGAACACAACTTTAAAAAGGTGCATCTAGAAGCAACCAATGCCATAGCATAATTATATCTGCATGGCTCATGCTAACAATTTAGAGTGTGCATACACTGATATTTTCTATGAGTTGAAACGAACATCAACCAGGAAAAAACATGCACCCACAGAAGCAAGATAATTACATCACTGCCATTCCGAAATTACTAACTTATTGTAATAACATGCCAAAAACACTCACAATTGGTAAGCAGAAAACCTCCTAAGGGTATGGTAAACATAAAAATGTTACAACAAGAGAAATTTTCTAAAGTGCAATAATTATCCTTGCTTCTCCATAACCCACAGAAGCAGCAAAAGCTTTCCCAAAGGGCACGCGATGAAATGAAGAACGGCTCAATCTCGCTGCAGAGTGCCTCCAGTCCCACAGCATCAGCATTAAAGCACTGAGCAGATACTGGCTCATATTTGGCATGCATAGAAGAAGAGCGTCACAGTTGAAATAGGAAGTTTACATTTTGGTGGATGATGGTTGGGATTTAATACACATCTATGTGAAACAGAGGGATGCAAAAGAAACAGAGGTAGAAGCTGAAAGGAAATTTTGCACCTGCTGTAGATACAAAGCCAATACTGGCATTTTAAACAACACAGAGTCAATCGATCCAGGAAAAACTGCAATGGACTTCTCATGATTTTACTATTTTTATTTCAATATAGTAAACATGGAAATGAAAATGGCTGATACAAAATGAACAAAATGATAAGTTACATTCAAGCCCCATGCATTTACACGGTCAGGTATACTTTTCAGGGGAATGAGCATTGTTTGCGAAACACAGGTGACCTGAGGATATTGAGCAGACATCCTTAAAAGGAAATATAACTTTTCTGACGTCTGAATAATATAGATACTACAACTGTCACTGAAAGATTCAAGAACAAATGTAGACATCTTCCTGTATGGTGCATACCTATGCTTCTGCTAATCAGCAATTATTTCATAACAAGAAACATTTGCAGTCTAACTGTGGTAGAAAAGGAGAAAAAAAAACACTTGCTGTACCTCAATGGTGGTTGCATTCATACCTCATACAAACACAGATGATTCACTTAGCCTGTGCCAAAAAATACATATATAACAGTTAGCTCAATCAGGGAAATACATCAAGAAAATGACTTCATAAAATGTGAATTAGGCAAACAAAAAAAAGGGTCAAAATCAAATCTTGAAAACTAATAAGACTCATTACTTCTGAATCCATTAACCAAAATGCAAATTAACCAAGACAATTGTTCCTTAAAATCAAAATAATTTTTTTTAAAAAAAATACAAAGGATTTAATCTTGGTGACAAGAACCAATACTATCCGCAAACAATGACGAGAATACAAAACAGAAAACTGTAGTAGCTGAAAAGAATAAGAAAGAAGCGGGGTAATGAAAGTTACATACCGGAAGTTCTGACAGCAACTTGAAGTTCCGATGGAACAGGAAGTTCTGATAGAAGCCGGCACTTTCGATAAGTCAATAAAATACGAGAATTCAAAAACTAAGCAGGTTCTACCAAATCTACTTGAATTAAAAGACTACTACTTGAATTAAAAGACTACAAATGACAACAACAAGCAGATCTATGGATTACTTTACGCTAGAAACAACAAAGCGATTTTGGTGCCCACATAGGCAGGCGTCCCCTATACCTAAGCTGTTAGATTCAGATCGTAGCATCCATAAGAGCATGCCACTTAACGGAGTTGCTCTGACTGTTAGCTGCCGTGAACCAGGAAAAGGAAAACAGGAACGCATCACGCCGGAGAAGCACGCCGGAGCAGAGTCTCGCGGAGCAGCACGCCTGAGCAGCACATGCGGAGCAGCACGCACAGAGCAGCACATGCGGAGCAGCACGCACAGAGCAGCACGCTGGGCAGCACATGCGGAGGCAGAACGCTGGGGCAGCAGGCCGGAGCAGAGCCACACCAGAGCAGCACGTGCGGAGAAGCACGGCGAGGCAGCAGAGCGGAGCAGAGCCTTGCTGGAGCAGCACACCGGAGCAGCACCCCGTTGCAGTCTCACAGGAGCAGCACGCGCCACAGAGAGAGGAGCTGTGCGCTGCTGGCTTGGGGTGATAAAGAAATTGCTTTGGTAACGGCATGGGACGCCGTCATGCCTAGGACGCGCGTCCAATGGGCACCGCTTATTTTCCCCTAGAAACAAGCACATGAGTAGATCGAGACACTTTAAGCAAGAATACTAGTAAGAACAATAAGAACCCTAGAAATTAAACAAGCACACAAAGACAAGAGATTTAAGCCTGAAGTTCAGACCCACCAAGAGTCCTATGCCTCCGTTGAGAGGTTCACAAAGAACTGGGTCGCTTTCAACCTTTTCTCACTCAAACGACCACCAAGATGAAGTTTGAGATTTTCTAGTAAGAGTTCCCTTGCAGGAGGGTAATACAAACTTCCCGAATATCACTAGAATAATTGGGAGCCACCGGGCAACACCTAGCCATCTAGGAGCAAAGTTCCAAGAATACAAATGGGAAACCAAAGCTTTAGAAGTGCCTCAAGTGCTTTTGGAAATGAAATTGGTGCTTTCAATCTTTCAATCTTGCTCACTCACTAGCCCTAGCTCAAATCTTGGAGTGGAATCCTTGGAGGGAATGAGGGAGATGAGTTGTATGTTTTTCCTGGTGGACAAGGCTGTAGAGAGTGGACACGAATTTAATATTGACACGAAACAAGTTCCTACTAGCACAAAGTTTGCAGAACACACTAATATTCAGATGCCACAACAGACTTGAACAAAACAGAGTTGACATCAAGGTGGAGGAGGCTGCATTTGGCTACATCACCCCCTTGACCTAGGAAATATCCAGTGTATCCCACATATCAGCCATGGAAATTGCCCAACCTTTGTAGCTCAGCATGCCCACTGTGTAACAAAGCAGTGCAGAAGGTTTGCTCCATTCGCAATTGCCAAGTAAACACAGCAAGAAATGATGATCTCTATTCCCGTGCAGGATCACTATTTTGTCGTTTGGTTTCTACTGGTTGTCAAATCCTACTGAACTACTGTCGCAAGAGCAACGGCTTCATTATCACAGCATTTGTTCTTGAGAATTTTTAGCATGTCCATACTCAATTAGCACCCCCTTGGATCCATTATTGGCTCTGTCAGCAGTTAATAATATGTTCAACGACCAAATTTATATGTTTTTGGCACTCAAGAAAATAATTATTAGAGGAAAAACATCAAGCACAGTCGTCAGATTAATGCAGCTGGAACGGTTTCCTGCCAAAATTCATTGATCCACCTACACCTCAACACGACAACACAGGAGAACGCAGCTCAAAGAAAACATAGACTAACTAAGCTGGATCAGTTCCGAGAATGAAAACAAATTAAACAACGACGTATCCTTGAGGAACTGTTTCACACGGTCAAACATGACGCACCACCCTAAATAAGTTGCAGGAAACAGAAATGATACAAGAACACTTTACGAACCTTTAGGACATTTCATCGAGCACCACGGGTGCGCTATCCATTCAGGCATCACCGGCGAGGTTCTGCGCGGGGAGACATCAGGCACGCGTGCCGGGTGCGTGGCGAGAGAGGAAGGGGCCGCCGGAGTCGAGCCCTCGGTAGCCGCCTCTGGGACCGTGCTGCGCCGCCCTCGGCCATGGCTTTCACTGCGGCGTTCTGGACAGGGGCATGCCCTTCACTGCACGTCCTGTGGCAACACCAAGGCAGGAGGCGAGGCACGGGGTGGTTCTACGAGATCGGAGCGGGCAGGCAGAGTCGGAACGGCGGCGGCAAGTAGGCGTGTCGGAGTGGCGGGAACCGGCAGTTTTGTCTGAGCTGTCATTGGTAAGCAGGTTGGCTACCTACCGGCCGTGTTGTGTGTGCTTTGTCCACTATTGCAGTTAGGCCTGAGCATTCGGCCGTGTAATTGGGTGCGGTTAACCAGCAGAAGAAAACTTCGGTTGTGGAGAAATGAACAGACACAAGAGAAATTAGATCAATCTCAGTAGGAGTGTAATAATAGTCAGATGCGGGCCCAGGATTTTTGGTTTGGATATTTAAAATTTTGAAAGGATGAAAAGAAAACATTTGGCAGCCAAAAATATACTCCACAATGTTTTAGGCCATTTAGGGCATCATGATGGGAGAGAGAGGTGGGCTGGTTGTTTGTTTTTGGATTGAACACATGGTATTTGGTGCATTTTTTTTTACTTTTGAATACATGCATATGGTAGAAAAATACATATACAAATTTATTCCCAAAATAATGGGTATTCAGTTGAATACCCTTGCTACAACATAGACCCGCCCTCGATAATAGTGTTATAAGTATTAAATTTATTGATATGCCATGAGAGAGAAGAGAGAGTCATAAGATGACACCACCATGACCCTTCTTCTCGATGACACAGTTTTTAAGAATATATTCTTGATAATCGTACGATGACACTCTCCATCGAGACCTGGTCTTAATCGTATAGTTTGGTAGTCCGGTGAATTAACCATATTAATAACCGTAAAAACAGAAATTCATCCAAAACATCATCGTTACGGCTGCTCAACTCTTGGTCTGTTAAGTTACCATGCATAACCAGTTATATTAAAAAATCTAAGCTGATGAGAAAATATGTTTAATTCACTTATGGTTCAACATTGTCACGTCCGGTTCGCCAGGGTCATCGCCTCGGACACTTGCCGGCCTGGCACACCATCGCTTCGGCCCAAGCCGCGTGTCCCCGCTGGTGTTGTTGCTGCTCTTGCTTCTCGTTCACGCACCGGTGTAATTTGCTAAAGCATTATCTATGGAAGAAGTTCTATTTACCTCCGTTAACTCTTGTAGTTGTTTAGTTTTCATCTCTCGATTATAAAATCAGATAAGACGACTCCCTCAACTCTTGATTTCGTTGTTTTTCCTCTCTTACCTGTTTTTGACGCTGGTTTCGCTGACCGTGCACATGACCTCGACCCTGCACATGTCGATCGTATTGTCCCCGCTGACGTGGTGACAACCTGTCACCCTCGGCTCTCCATCTCCTCTCGTGTGCTTCGAATCGAGCCTTTTTCTCAATAGGTATCGTCACCAAGCACTCAACGTCTCTGCTTCAAATTGCTCAGTTATTGGGTCCTATTCTGTTTCGCTTGTGTGGTAAACACCAAGCTTGACCTCTCTAATACTTTTTTTCTTAATTGCTTGGCCAAGTGCACAACAGTTTACCTTTTGCTCATCATCGTTATATATAGCTATCTCGGCCTCGTCGTTGATGACCTAGTTCTAGCTCTTCTTGACGTCCACAACCTCATAGCCAGTGTTGTTCCCGTTATAGGGTGTGCTCCTTTCCTGAGGTCTAAAATTTATAGCTGTCACATAAAAAAGAATCTTACTATTTAGGAGTACTTAAATAAAGTTTAATTATAAAGTAAATTACAGGTACCTAGACTAATTTACGAGACAAATCTAATGAGGTTAAGTAAGTCGTGATTAGAAGACGGTTACTCGTAGCATAACTTTAGCAAAATATAGAATAATTAAACTCATTAGATTCATCTAAAAAATTAGCACCAATCTGTCAAAAGGGTTTTGTCATAAAATTAATCAAAATATTCATAAATAGTAAGATTTTCTTTTATGTGACAGTGCTAAAGTTTAGAGAGCAGAAACCGAACAGTGCCATAGCGAAGCTCTAGGAGGAATAATCAGTCCATCTCGTCCATTATGCCGAGCTAGCACGTTGCCGGAGTTGCACTTTATGTGTGCTTCCTCGCCGCCAACTTTCCGGTGATTTCCATCGAGTCCAAACAGCAGCAAAGGGTGCGTGTGGAGCGCCTCTACGCGCTAGTATTTTTTATGAAAATGTTCGTGGTCATTTGTTTGGGTTTCGATGTGAGCCACCGCCCTCCGACACAGCCGCCGCGCCTGAGCTTCAGGCCTTCAGCTCAAGCTGGGCCTGTCCTGTCGGGATCTGGTGTGGCAGGATCGGTGTAGTCCTTGTGTGGCCTCGATCTGATTGGCTATCATCGCCACGTCATCCTGTACAATACGTCGAAATACACCACATCAGCAAAACCAGTGTGGAAAACAGCTAAGGGAGTAAAAACGAACGGAATCGAGAGTTAAGTGAGTCATCTTACCCTGTTTTGTAATTGAGAGATGAAAACCAAAAGTTAGGGTAGATAAATCAGACTTCTTCCATTACCTATTGCTTTGCTTGCTTCCTGGACGCCTGGATGTGTTTAGGCAATTTACATGGCCACATGGGCCGGTGGGATTAGGATTAGGCCTAATGGGCTACCCTTGTACGGGCTACGACACAATGGTGGGCTGAAAGTTTAGTTTTTTCAGTTGTTCCGTCGTTAACCATGGCCTAAAACTGAAGAAATAACGGTCAACCTTAACCATAGTGAAAAATGGAAAACGAAGTTAAACCAAAGATCGATTAACCACGTATTTAGGTGTGCTTCGGTTCTTTCGTGCGCGCCAAGCCCTAATTGCACTGGAGCAATTAATCAACGACAAAACAGGTATTACCTTCTGTGGAGCTGTCGCTCGATTAATCCATGAAAGTAAAAAATCGAGCTCTTCCAACACTATTCTTGCACCGGTTGCATTGATGTTGGTGTCATCAAATCAAATGTCGATACAAGGAAAGTGTTAACCATCCCTCCTTCGTGGCTAGATACGGCAACAGGGCGAGTTCGGGACCGGTGGAGCAAAACCCGCCCGCGACGAGAAATGCTACGGGTGCAAAATGGCACCCGCACCCGCACCCATGGGTGAGAAACGGCACCCACGCCCGCACCCGTCGGGTGGCTGGTGGGCTTCGGGTCGCCCATGGGTGTGGCCATGGCAAGGGGTGCATTGGAATGGCGAGTGGAAATCGACGACGCGAGTTTATGGCACCAGGTCGCACTCGCCAATAGCCCAGCATTCGTGCGATTCACGGTCTATTGGTCCTGGTGACGCCGCGACGGGAGCAGGAGAGGCGGGGAGCTAGGGCCTAGCAGCCACGGACGCGGGCAAGACAGATGGGTCGCTGCCGGGCACCGGCGACCGATCGACTGCGTGTTTTGTGTGTGGCTAGCGGCGCGAGATCCAGGAGGCGGGGAGGGCTAGCAGCGGCATGTACATGCGAGTGAGAGAGAAGAGAAAGGGATCGGGTTCGGCCGCTAGATCTGTTGCCTCGTGCTGGGAGTTTGGGATCAGATTACATGAGGATAGGCTTTTGTTGGGCTGGGAGGTGGAAGCGTGGTGTGGTCGGTGGGCTGGGCCAAAGGAGCGACGGTGCGTAATGCAGGAAAAAAGTGATTGGGCTTTCCATTTCAGGGTCCACGAGGCACCCGCGGATGCGAGATAAAACCCGCACCCTCCCCGTTACTTTACGGGGTCGGTGCGGGTCTACCCGCGGGTGAAAATTTGCCCCCGCACCCGCACCCGTCGGGAACCCGACGGAGTCTCACACCCGAGACCCGAATTGCCATCCCTATTCGTGGCTTCTTTCCTTGGAATGGTGTAGAATACCCATAGGAGAAGCTCCGATACGTACGTTTCACCTTTAAGAGAGGCCTAAGTGTTCGGTGAACTTTAGTTAGCATGCTTCCCACTGCCCAGCCCTTCAATCAAGAGGAAGGATGGTAGCGGAGCGTCGTATATACGATGAATGTTGTGGATGTTTCGATTAGCGTAAATGAATTGATCCTTTACTAAAATCTAATTGTTCTAGCAGTAAAAGTAAGTCAAAAAATTTAAATATTAATACATTTATTTATTATGTAATAAAAAGAATAAACTTCTTTATATTTTTATCACCTAGAAATCAATTTACCCACTCGATCTCTACCCACTAGGACACAAGATAAATGTCATATTCCACACCAATTAACACATTCATCTGCTGGCTAAACTAAGATCCTATTTGAATCCTCTTTTATCAACTGAGAGTCCCCCAAACGGACAATTTTTTTCGTGACACATCCAGTTTATTAAAAACTCATAATAATCTACTAAAACCAGATGATGCTTGCCATCGAAACATCGTGGGCAGGTTTTCCAGGCCGCGCGGCGCGCACGACGGAGTCTTCTTCGTCGCTGCACCCATTCTCTAGCAGTACAATGGCTGGACACCACCCTTAGCGTCATAACTGCTAAAAAACGTGAGGGGCAGATAAGTCATTAGAGAGAGAAATAAACTGGTCTCCAAACAGGCGGCAGTGGTGCTAGGAGGAGGCGGCTGCGGCAGGAACAGGCTCTTGATTAATTTTGTACAGCTATGGATAACCTTAACTAATTGGCTAGCATGACTCTGAATCAGCAACTCATACATGTCCATTTTTGATTGGGGCAATTGCATAACTGATCCTCTTTTGAAAGCTAATTGCATGTTTGATCTCGTTTTTTACGTTTTGCATATTTGACCTCCGTTTTTTAAAACCGAAGCACATTCTTGACCCTGTTCTGTTATAAGTCATTAACGGTGTGAAGTCCATGGTAAAAAGACCTTGATACTCTTGCGTAATTGACTCTAAAAATTATGAACTTTTGTATGAATGACCTTATTTTCAGAAAAAAAACTGTGACAAGCAATTTAGTTAAAGTTTCAAAATTTTAACAGCAATTTAAATTCAAATTTGAAATTTTAAACTAACTGAACCAGGAAGAAGTAATCTGGAGAACGGCCAAAGGGAAGAAAGAAAGAGAGGGTATTTTGGTCTTTTCCTTGTCACTTTATTTTTTATTCTTTTTAATTCTCAAATCCTGGTTTGGTTGACGGGTCTACCAAATGGGGTCAAACGGAGGCTTTAGATTCAAAAAATAGGGTCAAATATGCAAAACGTGAAAAACAGGGTCAAACATGCAATTGGCTTCTAAAAGAGGCCCAGTTATGCAATTGTCCTTTTTGATTTGGAGAACCAATAGATTTATATATGGAGTCTATTAACATGCAGGAGATGTCAATTATTTTATTAAATGACAAACAATTTTTTTATCCTTTGCCGTCTGTGCAGTAATCATGGTCACGGACCGTGAACAATAGGTAGGCGATTAAATCAAGTCATGGAACACGTGTACACTAAACTAGGTAGTAAAATAGCAACAAAGATGTAATAATTTTCACTCTGCATAATTCGGGAGTTGTATCTTTCACGTAAGGCCAGTCTCAATCCAAGTTTCATAAGGACTTCAAACTCATTAAATAGCATGCCACATAAGCAAAAACGGTGATGTGGGATGAAATTTATGAAGAGAGAGATGAATGGAGTTTCATCCCCATGAAACCTTAGTTACACGGTTACCTAAACTATGAAACTAGAATGAAACTCTACTGAGACTAATTTATTTTATCTCTGCATATTTTATCAACTATCATTGGTTACTTAGCTGCAACATTTAAATGATATGTTAGTATATGAAACGGTGACATGAAACTTTACATTGAGAGAGCTTGTTTCATCAACAATTTCATATGACATGGCACACTTGAAAACCGTCCTATTAAACCTTGCATTGAGATTGACCTAATACTACACTAGTTGAGGTCCTCGAAATATCTCTCCATTAACAATATGTAGGTTGCTTGTTGATTACAAGAAAAAGTTGTTATGACGTAGGTTATGACCACACTATGTAGGGTGATAAAAATTAATCTTAATTTGATTGTTAATGTATACAGAAGTATTCCTTGCCAACTGTGATATATAGAAGATAAGAGATTTATATCAGAATCAAATTATCGAAAGCAATATATAATATTTCAAAATAAGTATATTTTATGCATGATAATTCTCACAGTCTCCTCATTGATATAAGTATTGATTTCTGAATCTTTGAGTGGGAATTTTACGCCCCAATTCTTGTGGTAACCATTCCCTCATAAAAAATTCTTTAAATAATGCAACCGACAAAAGGCCATACATATAAATATTATTAAGTTTCATCTGCATCCCAGCCCAACTTGCTTGAGACAAATAGCTATTGTTGTTGTTGTAATGCCACCAAGCACAGTAAAATAACCATTATAATGCCAGGTTATTGGATTTGATGAGTAAAAAAGTAAGCTTACATGCAGCCATGCAGGCCATACATCCATACCATATTTACGAGTTACTATTACTTTTCACATTTTGCTTGGCTGAGTCTAATGACGCCCTAGAAACTGTAATATTTTCATGATAGTTGTAATGAACACAAAATGGCAAATGATATTGCCATGGAACCACCAAATGCAAATCAGGCATTTGAGCTCAAAGGTTCTGTTTTGAACCCGTTATATCCAATTAATGCATCATGATGTAATTCACATGAGAATAATTTGCATCTGGAGCAAAGATTCATGGCCATTTGGATTAAAAACTTGCGAGTATCAATTATTAGAGTGTTTGTTGATTTGCTACTTTTGGGAGGTTTTGTCCTTTTTAATCTAAGTAGCTGCAAGAAGAAGTCATTGAGTTGGTGGGGGATTAGATGCGTTTTGTTATGTCTAAATGCATGATTAAACAATAAGCTTGCCTATCCACAATCATTAGGGTTAACTTTGCATCAAGATCATTGAGTAGTACATCAATTCCAATAACTAGCACATACTTTGATGTTCCTTTTTCTTTTCTCTTCTGGCTTCATTGTATACCATTGAATCATTGATGAGATTGTTGAATATAATTCCAGTGCTACAGTGTTAAATATTGCATTTAAGGAATTTGATTTCGAGCATTTTCATGTAGTTTCTTCAAAAAAAGCATTTTCAAGTAACATGCTGGTTCGTTTCATTCTTTCTGTCAAAATGACTCATTCTATATTCTAATGGCCGTAGCATAAAAAACAAAACCAGTAAAGTGAGATTGTATTTCGAAAAATAAAACTTGTGATGCAAGTAGATTCACTTAGTTTGTGACACGTGCATATGTGTGGATTCTGCACTACACATTATGTATATAGCTAACCAAGTGGGCCAGGCTAAAAGGGCCTCCCTAAGCCCGGTCCTTTTAGCCTGGTCCGAGCACGGCCCGGGTCCGTTGGTAAACGGGCCGTGCCGGCCCGCAGCCCGTTGAGGGCCTTGCTTGGGCCTAGGCGCAAGCCCGTCGGGCTGGCACGACATGGCCCATATAGCTACTGGCTTGTTTAGCTCGTTATTCGGGCCGTGCTTCATGGGTCGGCATGGTCCGTTTGGCCCGTTTATATTTAAAAATAATTAAAATTAGTAAAAACTATTTTTTTAACCTTGGATCGATCCGGCACGGCACGACCCGTTTAGCCCGTTTAAAATTGGTCATGCCATGTTTGGGCCTAGGCACAGACCCATCCTGCCAGCCCGACACGACCCGTTTATTAGAAGGGCTATGCCGACCCGTTAAGAAAACGGCCCAGCCCGTTGGCCAACTATAATTATGTATTTGGCTCAGGAGATAAGGTCTGTATATTGCTTGTCTTACGAATAATAGACAAATGCAATTAAGTGTTCCATAGAAATCTAATAAATCATACTAAGAACATGAAATAATTTTGTTGAGTCAAGACACTAGGATAAAAGAAACGCAACCATAAAATTTCGAACCTTCATGTATAGTCGAAATTTACTAAAAAACATGCTATTATGGACAGTACTTGTACTGATCACTATCCCTTAAAAGCAGAAGTATATCTAGGCATGTATATACGTATGGACCCAGATCATGCTGTCCAACTTATTTTGAGGCCAGAAAGGTTCATTATTGCACCTGAAAACTGCTGACTAGAAAATGTTTTAACGCTCAAAAAGGGATTCTGAAACTTTTTTCTTGCTAATATTTCCACACACATCATTTAGCTTTCTCGCCAACGTGGTTGCTAAACAAATAATTCCCACTGATGACTACACATGCTAAACTATTTAATTACTTGGGTGAAAAGTTAAATCTAGTGTCACAAATAAACAAGAGACGGGTTCAAATTGGAGAAGGGTAGTAATATACGTCAGAACATAGCAGATTGATGGACCGAGCAAATAGCATCATGGAAGCTTATTAGATTGCCGAGGCCAAGTAATTCATGTTTAAACAATATTCTGTCCAATAGACATCTCTAGGCAAAACTGGGCTCCATGCCCGACGAGTAAGGAAGCAAAGTACAACACAAGCGGACTGCAAAATATAGTATAACCATGCCTTATAGAATCTACAATTTAAACAGTGACTTCACATGATAGTGTTTACATTATTATTATTATGTTTCAAGTTGGGTTAGCAAGTTGCATAATTTTAATTCTACGCTTTGTATTATCTTTCAGTCTAGTTTGTTACTTCAGACACTCATTAAATTTATTTCAGGTCCTAGGAACTTGATCATGTGTGGAGAATTTTCACGAATTTCTCATCGTCGCAAATTTTTAACTTAATTTACTACGAGTGTGTTTTCAAAAAATTCTGCATAACATAAAATCGTTGTTACCACAACCCATTTTGTTACGAGAAAAGAGGGAAACTATTAGAAGGTATAATTAGTATTTTTTATTACCATGGTGTTAGAAGGTCCAATTACATAATACAGTAGCTTATGTTTTGCTGCACAAATCAAACAACCTTTAGGCAGCAAGGTACTTATATATATACATCATATAACAAAAGCCATGAGGGAGAAAAATATTGCGTGGGGTGTGCCGAATCTTCATGAGGTCATCATCCATCCACCTATTAGAGCATCAATAATTTATCTCCTAAAAATAATTCATAGGTATGCAAACTGGGGCACAGAGAGCAAAAGATCCGTTTCTGTGGTGAAGCCTAGATTCTGTGTGCGCATTTGATTCGTGCCTCAGAGGAAGGGATAGAGAAAGATACCACTATTTAAGCGGAGGTGGTGGTTTGGATGTTGTTTCAGATAGTTTGTTTCCTAAACTGTCAGGGTGCTCATTGAAAATTTTATGGTCTCAGAAATCAAGGTGCGGATGCTGCTCCTCCCCTCCCCCCACCCCCTGGTTGACTGTCAAAAAAAAGTTTCAGATAATAATTTGTGCTTGGTATATGCATACGAGATTTGATTGTGTCAGGGTGCTACACAATCTAATACTCTAATCCATTTTTCACATATACTGCTGCAAAATAAGTTTTTAATAAGATAACATACTCATTCAACTTAACATATATGTCTAGGGAAATTAAGTTAAATATACTGCTGCAAAATAAGTTTAATAAGATTTCACAATTGTCGATGATAAATGTCGGGGAAAAGATTAACGACGCCACGTAGCACCATCTGGACCCACCTGCGAAGGATTAGGCCCCAAGACACTAAATAACGACGACGATCGAGACTGGACCCTCTCCCGTACGACCTCCGCGGAAGAGCGAACCAAGCAAGGACGAGCTCGACCTTCCCCGCTCGGGGAAAGGAAAATCGCGACTCGCACGACCTTGCCCGCGAAGCTCGAGGGAGCCCGACTCGCACGACCTCCGCTCGGATCGACCGACCAAGCTCGAGCACCCGCGGCATTAACTCCACCTACCCCGACACGCGTCGGTACACCCCGGTAATGAGTACCTCGACTTCCGCTCCTTCCCACCTGCCGCGGCTACCTGCTCCCGTCGAGCACGCCGATAGGACGCGCCGTCCCCGTAGCCTCGACGAGGAAGCGTGGGCAGATGACCAAGGATTCAGTCATCACCCCGGGCGTACGGCGGTACTGTTCCCCGTCTTATCCGGAGACAGGTGGAGCTCGAGCTCGAGCTCGAGCGGCGTCCCGCCTCGCACGACCTTCGCCCGCGACCTCGAGCGTAACAAGCTTCCACCTCGACCTCGACATAAATGCGCTCGACAGGAGGAGGACCGGTATGGATCATCTTTTCTCCTCAACCACTCCGCTGCGACGCCATCCCCCACCCCGCCGAACGCGGGATACTCTACCTCTGCTTCCCGATGCGACGGGCTACGGTGGCGACGCGACGGGCCGGTCAAGGCCCTCAAGCACACGTCGGGGAAGACCCGACAAGCACAAGCACGGGCGCGCGGATAAGCACGCCTTCTCTCTCTCTCTCTCTCGTGTAAACCGAGCTCGACCTCTGCAGCTATAAAGAGGAAGAGTCTCTCTCGGATAGATCCGAACGGCTACACACATGCATCTAGACTCATTCGCACGGACATTCGAACACTCACACACACTCACTCACACGCTCTCGCAGCAAGGGACTTGGAGCACGCTCCTCTCCCACCTCCTCTCGTACATCCCGTTGTTTGACGCAAGGAACACGAGCGCAAGCCATACCCCTAGGCTGGACGTAGGAAGCTTTCCCGAACCAGCTTAATCCTCTCGTGTCTTCCCTTGTGTACCATCCGACCTAAAACGCGCATCCCGGGACTAAATTCTACTAGCTGGTGGTTCGAACACCGACAATAAATCAAATAAAATTTTTCTGTTGGACACTTTCACTTTTGGATCCACCCAGCTAATTGTTAGCTGACTAAAAATTAGTCTCGAACTCTCCAAACAAGCGGACTAATGGAGGGACTAATTATTAGTCCACTAGGGAACTAACTGTTTTCCTATTGGTCCATCTAGAGGTGCTAACTTGGACTGATGATTTTACAAGAATGCAAAAAGACTTAATTACCCCTATCTATTTCTTAAACCATCTAAACACACATGAACTAATAATTAGTCGAGGGTACAATAGACATTTCAATGTAGATGGGACTAACAGTTAGTCCAGTCTCCAAACATACAACTAATTGTTAGTTAACTAAGTATTAGTTCATGACTAAAAATTAGTTAGATGGATCCAAACAGGCCAGACCAAACACACTCACCTCTTTGGTGTTTGGTAGAAGGGACGAAGTGGGACATAATCCTCCTTTTGTTGGTGTTTGCTTCAGCGTCAAGTAGAGACAAGATCACCCCTCACCTGAAATATTCCTTCAATATTTTAGATGAAACTATCGCTCAAAATTGGTGGGACGAATATGTCCACCTTTGATGATGACACTAATTAGTAATAAATTAGATATATTCAATTAGTTGTATGAATAATTATTATATAATACTAAATAATTAGTATTTATAAGTGCGAAGATATTAGTTAGTGAGTAGTTTATTAACTAATTTATGTATAATTAGTGTTAATGTTAATTAGTGATGATAATGATTAGATATTATTAATATGTGTAATTACCTATTATTTTATACCCTTCCGTTTCAAATTATAAGACGTTTTTGACTTTAGGCATCACGTTTGATCATTCGTCTTATTAAAAAAATTATGTAAATATTATTTATTTTATTATGGTTTGCTTCAACCTTATAGAAATTTTGAATATGACTTATTTGTTTTTATAATTACACAAATTTTTTAAATAAGACGAGCGGTCAAACGTGAACTTTGAAAGTCAAAAGTGTGATAATTTGGAACAGAGGGAGTACATTATTATTCCTAATAAATAAAAAATATAACTAGATACTGATGCTTGTCCCTCTCGTCTTCGTCCGATCAACCAAATAGAAAACATGGCTGATTCTATACATCAAAACAAACACCATGATGGGTAAGCTTATCTAAGATATCATAGATTACCCTATCCCATCCCTCCTTGACGCTCAACCAGACACACCTAAATATTTTAATATTATTATGTCGGAGGAAATTTGATTAAGAAGATGAGTTGACATCAAATTGTATATTAATATTTTAATGCATGCGATCTCCTTTAACAAATAACCACACTTTGGCAATATTGTTTCTTGAAACTTGGCTTTGTCGGGGTCTGATAGCTAAAGCCATGAAGACCACATCAACAATTTGCCTAAATCAAACTATTAGTATATGATTATCTGACAAAATGATTTCTAAGTTCTAACATCTAACGGTTTATTTTTATAAAGTGCAATCTGATCCTATCTCAATTAATTAGGTTTCTTGTGATGGAACCAATCCACCTGAGTTCAAATGCTTGAATTTTGTCACGGTATTATTTACGATTAATTATCCTTTCAGTGGGAGATTGAAGTCTTCGTCGACAACAAGGCATCCATGGTAACTTCATGAATCTCAAGATTAAGCTTGATCAGTATTTCAGAAGTGGTGTGAATACGTATGTTCACAGTGGTGAGTCGCACGTATATGTGAGGGTATGCTTTTGCATTTTTGTACTATGTTAAATTCGTAAAATAAAAATTTATAGATAAAGGGAATAAAAACTGGCCACAGATCGCCTATCATTGTGCCCATTCAGATCCTGGAGGACCTAAACATCGAATGAACGTACGAAAACATGTGTCCAACCAATTGTTAAGATTCCACATGCGTTCATGATGCATTTCCTTTGGTCCCTTTGTCCGATATATATGTATCTCCTGAGAAAAATTGTCAGATTACAATAAGAAGCGTTTTTCAGTCGCATGCGCAGTACGAACTGCTTCTGTTTCATGTTGCCTTATAGCAGCGTGACATGGAGTTCCTTATTCCTTATGTGCACCAACCATAAGCACATATTTTACGCAGTTCGATGAGTGAGGACATAAAATTTCTGTCCTCTCTTCTAGCGGTCTTTTTACCTCATTATTAAAGGTCCATGGAGGCTTGTGCTGGACACACCAGAAATATGCGCACATCTGGTGACCACAAGAGTTATATGTCAAGAGAAACAGAGGGGACGCTGTCTTCCAAGATGAAACAGTTCCCTGCGGAGCACACATGCTACCGTTGCCATCTTCTTGGAAGGTAGCGGGCTCATGGCAGCACCATTGTTTGTCCCCCAAATCTTTCCAGATTGGCGCCATTTCCATTGGTGTAAGTTTAGAACATAAGTGGCACGGCAAATCGAGAGCCTTTTTCAGTAAAAAAATTGAAAAGGGGTAAGTCCATTCTCAGTGGGCCTTTTATTTGGTATTTATTAGGTGACACATCAGCAAAAAGGATGACATGGCATCATATTTAATATGAAAAAGGAGGAAGCCTTTCATTAGGATGAAAGGGTAGTGACACTCTTTT
Source organism: Chloris gayana (assembly GCA_031894775.1). Classification (NCBI taxonomy): domain Eukaryota; kingdom Viridiplantae; phylum Streptophyta; class Magnoliopsida; order Poales; family Poaceae; genus Chloris; species Chloris gayana. Next base: position 178,371 of record JAUNZO010000427.1, read on the forward strand.
CAAGTTGATGAAAGGAGAATGAAAGATGCACTGAGACTATTTTTCTTTCATATGTAAAATAAAATAGATCCCCATTGGTACACCTATGCAACTATTTAATATTCCGTTCAGCCTTGAAACTGTGAAATGAAATAGTGCACTGAGAGATACACTTTCATTTCACAAAACAAGAGTAGAAAGCTGACGTGTTACGCTTGAAAAACGTGAAATAAAAGATGCCACTGAGAATGGCCTGAGGGTTGCCGCATTGGTACTTGTGTGTTCGGTAGGTGCGCCTTTTTGCAGAACGGTACTCTGTTTTTTCAAATACTTCAGGCTATGCTTTACTCGTACCTTTTGGATAGCCAAGTGTGCATGTGACATTCATGTAAACTAGTATTTTTAAATTATTAGATGCTTTTGATTTTCA
>JAUNZO010000428.1:0-57042 GCA_031894775.1 Chloris gayana
ACTGAATTCTTTTTATTAATAACCGATTTTTAAAATCATTTAATATTACTACCATGCTGTTTCAAAATATTACAAAACTAACAGCCTAATCGTCCTTTGGGAGGGCGACATTAAAAATCACCCATCCAACGGGTTATTTATTTAAAAATCGCCCGTTGATTGGGTAATTATATAAATCGCCTTTTGGAAGGGTAATTTATATATATCACTCTTTAGAATGGCGATTAGTGGTGAAAATTTATTTTGGAAATTATATTGGTACGAAAATTTTATTTCAATACAAAGATCAATAGTGCATCAGAATATTTAGTTAAGTACAAAATTTTATTTAAATACAAAGATAGACATACATGACGTAGTACATAATGTGTACATAATAGTGTCCGCATCAGAACATTTAGTTAAGTATCATGGAACAAAATGATATATGCAGCAAAACTAAGAATCATAGAAAGAAAATAGATACACTAGAACATTAGTTAAGAATTATGGAACAAATAGTAGATACAACATATTTTTTTTATTAAGAATCATGGAACAATCAATGCTTTTTTATTGGTCTGGTAATAATATATTTTTTTGAAAATAGAAATCAAAAGATGAAACAAAATCTCTCGAATCTTAACCACAGAGAAGTTCTAGAAGAAAATGTGAATCTACTATTCTTTATTCTTTTTTCTATGATTCTTAATAACATGTTTTGCTGCATCTACTATTTGTTGATACTTAACTATATGTTTTGATGCAACTACTATTATGTACTGCGACATGTATGTCTATCTTTATATTTAAATTATGCACAATTGCTCTTTTTATTTAAATAAAATTTTCATACCAATATAATTTTCAAAAAGAATTTTGACTACTATTTGTTCTTCTAAAGAGCGCTATATATAAATTAGCCTTCCAGAAGGCGATTTACATAAATTACCCGTCCAATGGACGATTTTCAAATAAATAACCCGTTGGATGGGCGATTTTGAAAGTCGCCCTCCCAACGAGCAATTAGACTATTAGTATTGCAATTTTTTGGAACAGCATGTTATTAATATTAAATAATTTTAAATATTGGTTATTAATAAAAAATTCTTCAACGGCTCCTGTACAGAACAGGCCCGTTCTCGTCTGAGTAAACGCAAACGAAATGTTTATTGAGCCCCAGGTCACACAAAGGCCATCGTCCTCGTCGCCACTGCATCAGCGTTAAGGCAACCTCAATGTATTTATACTGGTTGGTCAATACGGATGGATTCTATGGACAGTGGACATTAGTTATGCAACATTATACACTGGTATGGTTATTAGCGGGTCCTACATTGAATAAAACAACTCTATTTTTCTCCTGGCCACGTCATCCTCCTTGCATGCAAAACAGAGAAAGAATAGGGAGGGAGAATGCGAAATTAATTTTTTATTCTATAAGGGTGGGCAATAGCCATAAGGGTGACTTTTGCATCAATGCTATATTGACTAGTTGAGAAATGTATATAGCCAGCCTTTAGGAAACATTTATTGTATAATGACTACTTTTTACTCTCATTGTGGTTGCTCGGTTGCGGCTGCTCGTGATTGTCGGATAGCCATTGGAGGATCTGCTCATGTCCACTCCAACAGTGGCAAAGGTGCCAATGGACTTCCACTTTTTTTTATTGGCCGAATAAATGTTATCACAAAGTTCAAGTTAACCAATAGGATAAAGATGCAGCTAGACTGCTAACAAAGTCTATGCTGCCATGGCCACCATCGGTGGGGAAGATGCTCATTCACTACAACAAATGTGATCTTCTATGATGAAATTCTCATGATATTGTCATAAACTTCTTACGTTTTATGATGTTTTTTTACGAAATGTCTTGTTTTACGACAAAATTTTAGCCACAAAATCGTCATAAATAAACACACATGTACATTATGACGAATGAAAATGTCATGGTTTATAAATAATAAACGTCACAAAATCTATGACTATAATGAATTGTCATTAAAAAATATTTATTTCATAACGACCATGTGTCACATGGGACCCACATGTCATTTTTTATTTGAAAAATTAAAGCAAATGTAATTTATGATAATGTGAATTATTGTTAAATATTTCTTTATAACGTGCACATCGCCTCCCCATCGCAACCTACGTCTGCTATTTGCGGGTCACCGTCCACTAGGCAGCTATGACAGTGACGTGTCACGTCACATGCGAAAAAGGCGCAATGCACGGAGGGTAGGTTGTTATCATGGATAATAGGCACGCCGTTGAAGTGGGATAACAAGTAACGGATGCGGAAAGACAGGCCAGAATGGGATAGTGTGGTCGGATGAGAGGGTGAAACTACGACCGACAGAGCACAACTACTCCTAGCTAGTGTCGTCAAGTAGGCTCGATGGCATTCGAATAGTTGTGTGGCTGTGACAACACTTATGAAGAGTGTCTAGGTGTGATGTCGTGGACCTATTGATGCAATATATGTAGATCATGGACCTAAGATGATCAATATAAAGTTTATGTACCCCGATAACCATCCAAGAATAGTTTAAGGTTCCAAATGGTCACTTCGAGAGTTTGTGGACCTACATGACCATTCCCAAATAGTTTAGAGACCTGTGGTGCATTTTACTCTCAATATTTCATCATTGAAAATCAAAGTTTCAACTGAAAATTATCTAAGAAAAATGCATTAGAAGATAAATAACCAACTGCTACCACGCGTGCAGAAAAAAAAAGAAAGAATAGCACGCACCGAATATGTAACATCCCAAAATATTAAAATAAATAAAAAAATAAAAAAATCACTATGAATTTAAATTTTATAGAATTTAATACAAATTCATGCTTTTCAAAAATAATGTCTCACTAAATTATTTAACCTTGAGTAATTAATTTTATTTCAAATAAGTAAAATAAATATTGCCGAGTGTCTGGTTTTCTTCTTTCTTGCTTTTATTTATTTCTCCAATTGGTGTGCCTCATTCCCTTTGTAAAATTTTCAACTTGAATTCAAATTTGCTCAAATTCCCGATACCAAAAAAAAAACAAATCTCCACCTTGACCGAAGCCCACATTCGTTGTTCTCTCATAAGCCCGAAACCATTCTTTTTTTTTTTGCCAGCTGGACCTGCTTCCCTTTTCCGCGTTGGGCTGCTTTCTCCCGCAAGCCCACGAGCTGTCCCAGCTTGCTAGGTAGCTAGTAAAATTGTGCAAAATTGAGTGGCAAGCCATTCTTTTTTGTGCGCTAGGCCGATCTGCTTCCCTTCTCCGCGTTGGGCTGCTTTCTCCCCAAGTCCACGAGCCGGCCTAGCCTGCCACGTAGCTAGTAAAATTGTGCAAAATTGAGTGACAAACCATTCTTTTTTTTTGTCTGCTAGCCCGACCTGCGTCCCTTCTCCGTGTTGGTCTTCTTTCTCCCCCAAGCCCACGAGCCGGCCCAGCCCGCCACGTAGCTAGTAAAATTGTGCAAAATTGAGCGGCAGCGTGGAACATAAGTTTCGAAACTTCCACCTCTTAACAGGGCTCAGAGCTACCATCCACTACACCATAGACATACTTCTAGTTGTGTATGTTGTCCTTATCTGACATAGCAAAGTGCATGTTTTTTGTATGTAATATTCTGTCAGATCAATAGCATCATTCACGTTAAAACTTTGTGATTCTTTTGATTTTGATCTCGCTATTACTGTGTACTTGCCAACTCAAACATGTTTGGATTTTACCACTGGATTTGGTCAGTAACATATGTATACAATTTGATGTTGATACATGTTTGGTCCCAAAATATGAACATCTTATTTTTGTAATGTTTGGTAATTGGGCTTGGCCCTTGAAAGCAATACATTTGAAATGGGCTATGCTTGAAAATAATTTATTTGGAAACAATTAACAGCCATAAAATGGTCTAGGCCGAAAAAATTTGGGCTTGAAAAGTAATTGGCCCAAAATAATTTGGCCAGTAGAAAAACAAATGTGGGCCAGAGAAAGTACTAGGCTCGAATGGGCCAGTAAAAAATTTAAATGGCATGTGGATTTATGGTCCAAACATAAATAAAAAAGATGGGCCAGTCACATCAGATCCACGTCAACTCTATTTTTCTCCTGGACATCATTATCTGCTCAATGGCTTATGACGAAGCACATCTATCATAAAAATTTATGATGGTTTAGATAGTGTCATAAACACCACTGACGGTTTTGTAAATCATCATAAATTTATGACAAATACTACATTCGTCATAGAAAGCAAATAGCTACGCACAATCTATGACAAAGTCATTTTCATCATAAGTTTGTCGTAGAAGTGTATTTATGACGAATTTCTACGGTTATGTGACGTAATCAAACCGTCATAGAAGGTCATAATTGTTGTAGTATATTGCCGCCACTTTCAGGGAATAGCAAACTTGAACAATAGTTTCCTTGAGTGTTTCCTTTTTGCAACCAATAGGTACCATTGAGTACCACGTGTATCAATGAAACCAATGTTTTTTTTTTTGTAAAACACTATAAACATGGGTTCCACTCCTAAAATGATTATTTTATTTTCTGGGCAACTCCCCGTGTGATGAGCCAGTCGTCAAAAATATGTTGAATATTATTTGGTCTCCGAATGCCAGTGGCAATTGTAAGAATTTGCCGTACCGTCCTGGGCTCCTGGCCACATGTCACTCCAAAAACAGATGTTGTATACTTTCGTTATTATTGCAAAAGCTGCACTTTGAGTTATCATTCCTGTTTCTTTTGGCTCGCTTGTCTTTGGCAAGAATGATCCGTATAACCCTATAACCACATACCACAGAAAGATCTTTATTTTCATGGGTAGTTTAAATTTCCATAGTTGTTTTAACTTGGAGATAGGTTGTACCAACATAGCATTATACATGGACCATAGAGAGAAGAAGTGCCACTCTCATGTAGGTTCCATCTAAATGTTTGGATGTTGTTCCATTCAATTACACCTTATCTCCTACGTACAATCGGTTCTCCTTAAGTGTAAATTTAATGCGATTTTCTTTGTTCATCAACATTGTCAACCATTGCCAATCGGGTCCACATTGCCGATCAACATTGTCAACCATTGCCAATCTACTATCCCTTTTCTTTAATTACTATCATCATTGGAAACAGATAATTATTATTGCATTTATTATGATATAGTTGGTAGTGGTTTGTGTGTTGTGTCATGAGGAGTATTTTTGCAGTAACATTTCGCATGGGCAGAAAGTTGACATGCATATTTTTTTGCGGAATATACTTTGAGTCCGCAAGGACCCGTGCCCCCTCCCCAAAAAAAAAAAAACTGTAGTAATCGGGCGTTACTTGTGTCTGCTTCCGGTCCTGCACTCTGCCTCCGGTCCCCCACACGATTCCTCCTGTCCCGCACGACCACTCGTTTCTGATGGGGACATCAGTCGTACAGATAAAACCAACACTCCCTCATTTGATATTTATGGTCTAACCATGAGAGCTCAAGCATGACTTTGGAATTTATCGGTGAGCTCGTTTCTAATGCCTCCCTTATATAGTTTTGAGAATAAAATACTATCTAACTATTTCATTATTGTTAGGAACCATGAAGATGCTGAGGATACGGCTAAAGAGGTGTTCAAATGCGTGGAGGGCCGGTCATGTATTGCAAATCAAGTTGGAGGCCCAATCAAAGTCGGTCTCGGGTCTGATTTGGACTCCAGGACCAGTCCGCACTAAAACGGACGCCCAGGTTGCATACGGGCTCAGTTTTGGACGTTCCACATATGGTTGGAAAGCTAAGAATACCACCTGTCCAATGGCACCAGTTTTAGGGCCAAATGCTTTCGGAGTCGACGGGAATCGTCGAAACAATTTGACAGACAGAATCTGCGTCACCGTTATTTTGCCGTTGGGCTTTGTATCAAGTTGGGCCCAATAGGGGTCTACCGTAGGGTCAGAGGATGACCCCTACCACATCCTGGTCGTCCTCTCCCCTCTCTTATACCCCCATAGCTGCCACATTCAGATTGGGTTTTGTTTCGTTAGTTTAGCCATTGCTACTACCTTGTAGACGCGAACATCGGCTAGACCATCCGTTCCACTTTATTCAGAATCCCACCTTTGTGAGCGTCGGCTAGACCATCCAGTCTTGCTTGTTCTTCAATTGCTTGCAGGAATTACCCTTGTGGTTTGGTTGATCCTGCTCTGCAAGATCGTGATTAACCGCTAGAGTTGGTGTATTGGTTGCTAAGGCGCATCCTTGCTGGTTGTAGTCGGGCCGTGAACGTCTCTCCGGTTCAAATCGAGTTATCCCCTCTCATCGAAAGATCGGATAGCACCCATGTACTTATCAGTTTCCTCCCCGACTCTCTCTCCTTTGTCTTATCCCTTTCTTCCCTCCCCTCCCGACCGCACGGTGGCAGGCCGCGGCCCCCTACTGCCGCTCCTCCGCCCGCACCCCCGACCGCCACTTCCTTCCCCGTTGAGGCACGCCCCGGCACCAAGTGTTTGTTGCGCTTGCCACCGGTGCCACCACGGATGAGGCGTCACCGGACCCCGACCGGCGCTCCTCCGTCGGCGTGCCCTCGACAAGCCGCTCCCGCCGCTTCCCTCCCCTCTAGGCGCATCGCGGCGCCAACGGGTCCACCGTCGAGTGCTTCCGCGTCACGCTCGCCCGCAAGAAGAGGCTGCAGCATGAGCTGACGCGCGGCGGCAGTGGCCCATGAAGAGGGGCTGCCGACGTCGTCACCGGCGCGGCGATGGATTTGGGCCGCGGTCAGGACGTTGCCGTGGGTCGTGGTTATGGCGGCGCGCGGTTGGAGGGTCACCTCCTCCCATCCGCTAGCGCTGCCACTCCCTTCGGATCCGTAGCGGGTGGTGGATGGAACCGGAACCGGACATGGCACCCTCGTCGGATCCGACCAGGACGGGCTCGGATCTGGGTGGGATGCACGCGGTCCGGTGGCGGTGCAGGCGGGCAAGCGCACGGTCGGTCGTGGAGGACCCAGGCCCGGTGGAGCGCGGGCCACGACCAGGAGGTCGCCGTGGGTCGCGGCTGTGGCGGCACGCTGTCGGAGGGTCACCGCGCTCCACGTTAGAGCACAGGCGTCGAGGACGTGGTCGGAGGTCACCATGGGCCGTGCGCGGTCGGAGGGTCCCTCCCACCGGTTGGAATCGGATGGTGTCGCCGCCCCAAGCCCGCCGCGACTGCCGCCAAGGACGATGAGCTCCATCCCGCCGGCGGCGACCAGTGGATCCGAAGCTGGATCCCATTGTCGGCCGGTGGCAGCCCTTCCACCGGTGGATCTGGATGGGGCCGATCCGGACGGGCCCTCTCATGGATCGCGACCGACGAGGAGCTCCCGCCGAAGGTGGTGATGGGACGTGGATGGGTCTGGATGGGTCCTCCCGGCCCGTCCCCCATGTGCGTGACCTCCGCCTCCGTTCCACGGGCACCTCCAGCTGCCGCCGTCCGTCCTCCGGTGGATTCAGCTGCCCCCTCCCCCGTGTGTGCACCTTCTGCTGTCGCCGTCCGTCCTCCGCTGGGTCCGGCCGGCCCCTCCCTCGTGTGTGCACCTCCTGCTGCCGCCGTTAGTCCTCCGATGGATCCGCATGCCGCCGCCGGCCCTGTGCGCACGTCCTGTTGTTTGCGCTGTACCCCTCGTGCTGATGAGCTCACGCCAAACGTGTTGTTGCTGCACATGTGGGCCATGTTGGATGAAAAATGGGAACGGAACCGAACACATATGTGACGGAAGTTAACGACGTTTGCACAAATCTTGGGACAAACTCCGATCTAACGGTGAGATTAGGGATGGACTCGGGTCCCTCAGGACACAAAATGCATACTCTTTGTTTTTTTGTCAAATCTGTAGACATGCACAATATTCTGGCTTAGAAAAATCAGGACGGACGGACGTGTCCCATGTGCCGCACCAGCGTACGGCTCCGCATCCGCATCCGCAGCGGCGGGCACGACAACGAGGGCCTTCACACCGAGCCGTCCACCCGGCGGAGCCGTTCGCCATCATATACGGCCTGTGTCGATACAAGATTCTGGACCTGGCGCGTCCGCAAGGGCCAGTCCACGGCGTGGGTGGACGCCGGCGCGACGCTGGGCGAGCTCTACCACGCCGTCAGCGTGGGCGGCATCGGCCTGACCATGCGCAAGTACGGCAAAGGTGGGGACAGCGTCGTCGAAACGCGCGGCGTGGGTCCATGGGGGAGGACCTGTTCTGGGCAAGAGCTTCGGCGTGGACGCTGAAGCTCTCGCCGGTGCAGCCCACGGTTCAACATCGCCAGGACCGTCGACGAGGGTGCTGCTGGCCTCCTCGAGAAATGGGAGTCCACCATTCTGGACCCCCACTGACGATCTCACCATCCGCGTCCACGGGTGTGGTCTTGTTCAGCACGCAAGCCTTCTTCCAGGCGCTTGCTCTTCACGATGCGCGGCACCTTCCCAGAGCTCGGCATGGCCGCGGCCGATTGCCATGGCGTTCATCGATCGGGTTGGGCACGAGACCACACCCGTGGACGCGTTGCTCAACCGGACCAACAACCTGTGCGCCGGCCCTCTACCGGCAGTCTCCCCGGGGCTCCTCATGATCCTGGAGCCGCACGGGCAGCGCTGTCTCCGACGACGCCACGCCGTACCCGCACCGCCGCGGCGTGTCGTGGTGGCCTGACGCTGACGGTGGCGCTCGCGTGGATCGACGGGTTCACGGCGTTCATGGGAGGGTTCGTGAGCAGCAACCCCAGGGAGGCGTTCGCGAACTACCGCGACCTGGATCTTCGGCAGAATGCGGTTGGTGCCGATGGCCTGACGACCTACGACAGCGCGAGGGTACTTCGTGGGGAACTTCTGGAACGAGCAGAGCGTCCCGCCGCTTCGCTGATGATACACATGGCTCCATGATTCTATCCTTATCTTTTTTTTTTGTCCACCTATCTTTACACCACTCTCCTTAATTCACATGCCAACAACTAAAAAAAGAGTGAATTACACAAAACTACAACTATTTATATCATAGTTGCACACAACACAACTATGACTTTCAAAATCAGTTGCACAAAACTACAACTACTTTGATCCTTAGTGGCACAAAACTACAACCATTTTGTGCAACTTGTTTCAGAAGTTGCACAAAACTGCAACTTTTCCACAACTAAGGGTCAAAATAGTTGTAGTTTTGTGCAACTTGTTTTAAAAGTTGTAGTTTTATGCAACTATCTTATATTTACTAATTGGAGGCTCCTTTTGAGGCCTCCACATTAATCGGACGAAAATCCTAAAAATTCTCACAAAAAGCAAAACATCGGGCCATGGAATAGGATGCTCTTTTAACAATAGCCATTGGATTTAACTTGATTGAAATTACCCACATGTGCCATTATGAAGCTAACCATATGTGCTATTAAAATTTCCTAAGAAAAAATTATCAAACTCGGAAGCCTAAACAAGTCTTCTCGGGATTGTTGGGTTTGCTTCTATCCCTTTCATATGCGTATATACTCGGCCTTCCATCATACCCCATACCCTAGCAGCCGGCGCCGACGCTACCTTCGTAGCATTCATCAGGGAGTTGTTAGCATAATTACATTATATGATTGTGCTTTTCGTGGTTGATTGGCGCGCCCAGAAAGAGTGCCTGGCTAGTGAACAGAAGCTACACGTACAGATCCCTCTCCATGGTAAGATGAATACATGTAGCTTTCTTGATCTACGTATAGAGCATCAATATACATACGAGATGTTGCCTGTTCTTCACAGGATCAACAGAAGTGGTATATCCAACTGCACGGGACGCACTTCATCTTTGTACGGCAAACGCAATGCCGTCAGCAGCCAGTTGCACAAGGATTAGTTTGGCTACCACGAAGGTAACAATCCGGAGGGCTAACACAACACAATCTCCTCACGAACTGTCGATACCTCTGCTTAGATCTCATGTTATTTATGGTTCTCTTTTGGCTATGCACAAGTAGAGAGAAAATCACTGGAAAGCGGATGAAAGAGAGTAAAGAAAGAAGAGCCCCGTGTATAGAGCAGCAATATACATGCACCACTCAATAAGAATTTGGAGGTAATTGAAGAACAATCTGGAGGGCTAACACAACACAATCTCCTCACGAACAGTCTGCCGCCAATCAACTCAATCCATGAGTTAGCCATTCGAAAATCAATCTCATGGCATCACAAGAACCCCAGGCCTTCAAATATGAAGGAGGTTGGGAAAGCATATAGTATATAGATCTTGGCTTCAAGTTTACCAGGTATTTGATGACATGCATTGTCATTCGTGTTCATGCATCAAATTGATCCAGACAAATCTTAATAACAGAAGCCTGCAAAAAAAAAAACAATAGAATTGATTCTCTTCTGTAAGTTTCACTACATAAGCTGATTTACTGTCTGTAGATTAAGTAGGCTAGGCTGATGATGTTCGAGGAGAAAAAGAACCTGCTATTATAAGCTTATTGATGAAGTTGCTACAGGCAATACCTTAGAATAAGCTTCTATTGGAAAACTAATGGATCATCATCAGTTATAGTCTGGATTTATGAGTTTAGTCAAGTTAGCCATAATTTTTGTTGTAGCTTATCAGTAATACAGCTGAAACAAACAAGCCATAATATACTAGGCCAAAAGAAATCCAATAACTAATTTTGATGTGCAACACAGATTTGATATGGATGGAGATGAAACTTTCAAATTCAAACATAATTTATTGTGAAGCAAAATATATTAATATATATGAATTTTATAATTTGTGTAATTGTCCTCATCTATTTATTACCATTGCATTGTAGTAACATTATACAGTTATAGAACATGTACAAAAATTTGTTATCGACAAAGTCATAATTTATTCATTTCATGTGTAAAGTCATATTGAATTTTGAAGAATAAATGTGTATTTTCTAATTAAGTTTTCATGTTATATGTTAACCATAATCTGAACTGATGGCCCGTGCAGTCGCACGGGTTGGATGGGCTAGTGGTACAAATAGTTGTAGTTTCGTGCAATTCACTCTCTACGTGAGATCACGATCAGGTGCAACTTTTACAATTTTGAGAAACAAGAACGGTTCGAAATACATCTACTTCTTCATTTTCCTACAATGTGAGTGCAAGTTACATACGTGGACCAGGTTAATTATGTGATATTTTGGAGATTGCAGATCATGACTTCACAGTCTGTTTTTTAGTCTTGATAAACATACTCTTCTAAGTACTAATAATTGCACTGATTTTTTAAACCTAGTTATATATAATAGATGTCCTATCTGTAGACATGTACATTTTTCCTGATCTCCATGCCCTCCACGATGAGCCCTTTTTTGGCATAGGTGTTCGTCAATTCACTGACACCCACTTTGACCTCCCCGTCACCATGCCTATTGCAGAACATGCCGAGTTTGAGCTCCATCCAACCTTCAGAGCGGGAGACCGGGTAACCCACATGATCCACGCGCACAGCATTCTCATCAACAAACGAAACATCCGGACCATCAGACTGTAGTCCATCGATACAGACGTATGATTTCCCCCACAAGAGGCCATCGTGCTCCTCTGCCAGCTTGTATACAAGGAATACATCATACCAAGTGTCGGTAGAGAAGGCTTCCACTGGGATAATGCCTTCGATCCTCAGCCACCAGACTTCCAAGAGTTGCATCGACACGGCATACCTAATGAGAGTAATTACAAAAGTTATGAAATGCTTAAAAACACAGAAAACTAATGATTAACTAATTGAAGTGTTGGGTCTAGTCCCACATCGGATATTGATGATGGGAAAACTAACTAATAAGGTGGAGGTATCCTCATCTATCGACTAGTCTTTTGGGTTGAGGTGGCTCAGGACCTTGGTTGGGGCTCCAGCTTGGGCCTATGGTTCGCTAGGCCCAATGTGACCTGGGCTGGCGGCGAGGGCTCGTGGGTATGACGAGCTGGGCCGCACTCTAACAAGTGGTATCGAGCCGGACCGACAATCTTGGCCCCTACGTGCACATGGAGTGGTGTGGGCCCAATGCTGAGTGGACCGGGGTGTGTCCCATGAGCCTCGTGTGAGGCCGGTCAAGCATAGTGGGACACCAATGTGTGATGGGAGAGATCGTTGGAAATAGTCCCACATTGGTTGTGGGGGAGGGTTGGACCAACTTAAATATGGGGAGTCTCTCACCTCTTAGGCTAGCTTTTGAGGTGCAGCAAGGATTCCTCCGGTTGGGCCATGGCTCCTGGATATGGGCCAACAATCTCACTATGCTTGACCGGCCTCACACAGGCTCACGGGACACACCCCGGTCCACTCAGCATTGGGCCCACACCACTCCATGTGCACGCTCGGGCCAAGATTGTCGGTCCGGCTCGATAACACTTGTTAGAGTGCGGCCCAGCTCGTCGTACCCATGAGCCCTCGCCGCCATCTCAGGTCACATTGGGCCTACCGAACCATATGCCCAACTAGAGCCCCAACCAAGGTCCCGAGCCACCTCAACCCAAAAGACTAGCCTGATAGGTGAGGATCTCTCCACCTTATTAGTTCGCTCCCTCATCATCAATATCCGATGTGAGACTAAACCCAACAATCTCCCCCATCACACATCGGGCGGCCTCATCTCCCCTTCACATCCGGGTGGACACCCCTCCGACAGCCCGATAACCATGTGGCCGGGTGGACACCCCTCCGACAGCCCGATAACCATGTGGCCCGGGAGATCTAATCCGACGGTCCGAATCCGTGTGAGGTCCCCAAGATGTTTCAGTGTTTCCTAACCATGGTTCTGATACCACTTGTTGGCTCATACTCGGGAGCTATGGCCCAACCGGAGGAATCCCTGCTGCACCCCAAAAGCTAGCCCAAGAGGTGAGAGACTCCTCCTATTTAAATTGGTCCAACCCTCCCCCACAACCAATGTGGAACTATTTCCAACATGAAGCCTCTTCATATTCCAAGCCATATACATCTTTTCCTTTCGATTAGGGAGAGAAACTCTCACCTAACTTTGGCATCTTTCTGGCGTTTAATATCAGAAAGAAATCATACCTCGACACAGGAACTGATGTCGGCCTCCAGTACCTGTCATCGGTTCCCCAGAGGATATCTAAAGATCTCGCTGGCAGCATGTAGCTGTTGCTGCCGTGTGTACCGTCCAGCCAAAATATCTTCATAAACGTAATATGATATTAAACAAGGGAGTGAAACGAATGGAGTACAAAGAGCTAACACACATATCAGTCAGCCATTATAAAAATGTAAATTTTCCCATGCTGAAATTCGAAGAAAATTATGTGTGGAAAATATAGATTCTACAGGTGAACTGTAGACACAATACCTGGCGCTTGATTTGAGCAAACTTGGTTCTGTTCTCCTCTGTTTCACACCACTTTTCTAGCTCCCGATTATGATTTACAAGCAGATATTCCAGCATAGAAAGCTGAGGCAAAGATTTAACGCTAATGCATCCTTCAATTGTCAAAATCTTGAGTGAGTTAAGATCAACAAAGCACGCTGGCAAAGCTACCAATCTGTCACAACAACTCAAACTGAGTGAATGAAGGATGGAGAGGCGCCGCAAGCTCCCTGGCAAGAACTCCATTGGACAACTCACAACCATCAACTTCTCAAGAGATGTTAGGTCACCCAACCATTCAGGTAGATGTTTTAGACCATGACATTTACTTACGGTTAACGACTGGAGACAAGAGAGGCTTCGAATGCTATCTGGTAAGGATTGTATGCCATGACAGCTAACAATAACCAGACTTTGAATCCTTGGAAGATGGTTAAGAAGATTCCACTTGTTGGGAGGTACCTTAGTTAACAGTACTTGCAATGTAGCCGCCATCTCATGTGTAGTGTTAATGTCATAGGACGATGATATCACATTGTCACTATTACTTATATCCCATTCAACTGCTCTTGGTGGGCATGGTTTTAGTTTCAACAGTGGGCAATTCCAAATTGTCAGACTGAGCATACTAGGGAACATGAATTCTTCCTGTTCACAATGATTTCTCGTAATGGCAACCTTAGTGGTCCACTCTTCTAGGTTTCTCATATCAATGAGGACAAACCTTGTTAACCTTGGGAAGAACAGTTCGGATGATGACTGATTACTGTGGCAGAAGCTCCTATCGATTCTTCTAATTTTGGGCATCCCTTTCAGCCGCAACTCCTGCAGCTTTGGCAAATGACCAAGTGGAGGTAGGCGGTCACATAAAGGAAGCTCGTCCATGTTAAGCCGAACAAGGTTACCAAGAAAGGATGTAATTTCGTCTATCCAACCACGGATTTGACAACTTGCATAACCTGTTACTAGAAAGTGCGGTGATACTCCATTCTTTATACTAACTGGTTCTGAAAACCAGTCTGGCTCTGATTTAGCGAGGCTAGATCGAGTGGAATATGCAATCATATCTACCTGTTCCTGCAACTGCATGTTGTTTCCATCTTCAACACCAGATATCTCTAGATAAATTAAACATTGCATGCTTCTACCATTACCAAGCAATATGTCGATCCAACTGCAGCTATCACACGTCAAATCATTCAGAGCCACGAGAGAACCATGAAATTTCCATTCATCTATGTTACCAGGAGAACTTTTGCTGGAGCCACTAACGTGTAACTCTGTAGTGTAACCAAAAGGACACGACAAACCCATGTAGTCTGCCAAAGATCGCATCACCTCATCCTTATTTAGAAGCTGTTGTGTTGGTTTATTACTTGCTCTTACTTCCCATTTTATACTTCTTGGGGGACATGGCTGCATTATTAATTGAGGACAATGGTAAATGTTTAGTTCCTGAAGTGCCGGAAACATGAAACCCCCATGGTTTCCTGCACCACTAGCTGGTGTTAAGGTTGTAGACCATTCTACTAAATTTTCCATGTATTCCAAAGTTAATATTTCTAATTTCTTCAATAATCCGGTGTGACCACACAATTCACTTCCCAAACTAGTGATTTTGGGCATTCGGCTTAGGTGGAGGCTTTTCAGATTTGCAAGGTCCCCGAGGTGAGGCAAACAGTTAAGCAGGGGAAAATGCGTTAACCGAACTTCGTCAAGTTGAACCCGATGACATGAGCCGATTTCAACGTTCCATTTCGGGAACCGTTCTCCCATGTAACCTTGCACCCTTAATTTCTGCAGATGTTCATGTGGCTCAAGCTTGTGTAGCAGTGACTCATCATTGACGAATCTGTTAATATTCAAGGTCCACATAAGCCCCAAAGTACGTAATTCAGATCTTGTTGACAGCTTGATTGCTTCAGCCTCATCAACTATACGCACCTTTTCAAGGCGATACAATTCCAGCTCAGAGAACTTTTCGTGCTGTAGCAAAGAAATATTGCTTTGAATGCAATCTATATTTGTTTCTATAACAAAGGCAGGCAAAGACTGCAATCCAGCACCCAATCCATGCTGTAGAACATGTTTCCTCACTGATTCTGCACATCCATCAAGTGAGATGAACCTGAGGCTTTTCATTTGTCCTAGTTTTTGCGGTAAGTATTTCAGGTTATGACAATCTGAGAGATTCAGTGTATTGAGTAGTCCAAGGTTGCAAAATTCTTGTGGAAGGCTAGATAGCTTTTTACACGATGACATATTTAGATACTCCAACTTGATAAGCTTGCCGAGGCTATGAACAGGTATGTCCAGGTTAGAACATCTTGCTATGTTCAAGTATTTTAGATTACTAAGGCGACAAAAAGAATCTGGGAGCATGGAGAGCTTTTTACAGCCTGACAAGTCAAATTGTCTTAATGACTCTAGCTCACCTGAGGAGTCTGGTAAGATGTCAAGACAAGTGCAGCCAGACAAATTTAGATTGTCTAAATTCGTAAGTCTGCCAAGGCCCTCAGGTAATGAAGATAGTAGAGAACAGTTGTTCAAGTTTAACGAACTGAGACATTTCAGATCACAAAATGATTTAGGTAGCACATGCAAATTCATGCAGGCTGATAGGTCTAGATGGAGTAATTGTCCTAGTTTAGAGATTGATTCTGGTAGGGCTGAGATACCACTTCCATGAAAGTTCAAATATTGCATTTCTAAAAGGCTGCCGATGGCTTTAGGAAGCTGTGTGCTTTGTATTCCCGAAGCATTGAGGTACCTCACTTGCATCAACTTTCCAACCGCAGAAGGGAGGTCTTCAATACAGGTGCCACTAATATCCATGACTCGTAGAAATTTTGCAAATGAGAAATTATTCCACTTAAACTTCAGAAAAGGACTATCCATAATATGAAGAGACCTAAGTTGTGCAGGTAGATTCTTAACCAGGTTCATGTTTTCACAAGCAACAAGTAGGGCATAACAAGGCATGCCAAATGCAGATTGCTTATTTTTCGGGCCAATAACAACTAAATCATCATCAGCAACAAACATAGCGAGGTCATGTACCAAGTCGTGCATCTTAAGTTTGCTAGGTATTGCAGTACTACTCCTCACGACCTAAATAAATTAACAAAATTGATCAATGTGAAGCCACGTCTGCTCAATTATTGAAAGTTATTTTTTCATTGTGAAGAATGCTTACCGATGATGGCCCAGCATCCTGAAGAAATGACATGTCCAATAATTGACGAACACATATCTTTGCTGACACCTTTCTATCTATTTCTTCTGAATCCCAGATTAGGCCAAGAGCAGTCCATTGGTGATATAAATCTGTCCAATCGATTTGACAGCCTTTTGGAAATATTGCACAATAAGCAAAGCATAACTTGAGCCACGGCGGTTCCATAAGGTGATAAGTTAGCTTAAGTGACTCAAAAACAGTTTCCTCAATCCCAGTGGTTCCATACCCTGATTTCGGCTGAAGTCTATTTATAATACGTAACAATTCATCACCATCTCCTCCATGCTTCAATAGGGATGATGCAACAGTTTTCAGAGCCAAAGGTACGCCTCTGCACTTTGTAACAATTTCATTCATTGCAGTTTCAGGAATGCCATTGCCTCCAATAAATTGTGAGAATACAATTTGCTTTACTAACTCAAAGCTCAACTTGTCAGATAATGTTTCTAAGTGGAATGATATGGTCTTGGCTGTAGGCAAGTTAATAGCTCTACGTGAAGTAACTAGGAGTGAGACATTTGTACCTAATATATCCTGTAACCCAGTTAGTTGACCAGAGTCCCAAAGATTGTCCAATACAATGAGGCATCTACTGCACAGCACCTTCTCAAGTTGTTTGTTTACAGCTTGCTTGTTATCATAACTACAAAGTCCACCTTCAACTTCACCAATTATTGCATTGCCAATTTCAATTACGGTGGAAGTTTTGTGCAAATAAACCCATGCCTGTTGAGGAAAAGCTTCCCGGATTCTTTCATCATTGAACACTAACTTTGCTAGTTCTGTCTTACCAACACCAGCAAGCCCATGAATAACAGTACAGCTCCTGGTTTCTTTAATTCTACAAACTTTGTTTTCCGTGCTAAGAAGTATACTTATAACAGATTCTTTCTCGATCATGCGGCCAACAATCATATCTGATCCCACCCTTGATGTTGTTTCCAATTTATCATTTCTCATTCCATGATCAGACTCAAGTATGTGTCCCTCATTCCCATAATCTTTTCGTCGATCCCTTATTTTTTCTAGAGTTTTCTTCATATTCTTCATTTTCTTGGCAATGTCGCCACTCAAGAAAACCTGCTCATGCAATTTATAACCAATTTACAATTTGTCCAGAAAACAACTTCTTGCAAAAATATTTGGAAATATTTTAAGTACAATAGACCCAAAGTGGTTCACAATATTTAGTTAATGTAAAGAATGCTCATATACGTAGTTACCCCTTGGTCACAGATGTGTGTCCTTCAAGGCAAAATGTGTTTCCAAATATAAAAATTAATTGCTATTCACTTGAGATGGTTCATGAAATCCAGAATCCATTTTACTAACAGCTTTTAATGAGATTTCTGATCGAGTGTTACAAATCCAATGGCTTCCGGTTGATCTTTCACAAGCATTCTAGGAATTGATTAAGGGTGTTATTTTAGTATTCTTAAAATAAAAGCCAACATCACGTAAATACTTATTTGGGCTCATATTAAGGAAATTCGGTTGTTTCTCTGTGTGTGTGTGTGGGGGGGGGGGGGTGAGAACTCTTAAAAGATTATTTACCACAATAAAAATAATTATTTTATTAAAACATAGAAGACCTTCTGGTGGTTATCACCCATGACAACAGGCACGAATTCTTAAGTATAGGCCCACAACTAAGTCATATTTGACAATTTTTTTCGAAGACCGAATGAGGCAAAAATGATTATTCCTTCCAGAGAACCTTGGAGGATATAAACATGCTAAATGAAATTGACCGGTACACTAAAATCTGGCCTAAGTGAATAAGGGTTTTAAGTTAAGGCCTAAGCCCCAATAGACGAATGTGGTTGTAAGAAGGCACGTCTAATTTATGGTTGCCCGCAATCTACCAGGTGGGCTGCCACAATGGGACAACGATCGGATAACGCCTGGACATGCACATATAGTTTTCTTTGCTCATGCCGATCCAGCTGACACCCGAAGCTGATAGGGTGCTTCTCTTTTCCGGTCTATGCCCTGGTTTCATGCGTACACACACACACACACATATTTTTCTAGCCAACCACATATATAAGCACCACCATTTTCACAGCCTAAATGTTTTACTAGTGATCATGCATAACTTTAGAGAAAAGTCAGATAGACTAACAAAAAAAATTCTAATAAGTTATGTAAAGAAAAATCACTCATAGCTTTTGACATTACGTTAGACACATAATCTCTTGATTCTTGCAGATACTCTGAGTGGTGTGAAAACCCACATAAACCTAGGTATTTAGATAAAGACAAGGGATCACTTCATCAAAAATAAATATCTTAATTGGCCCATGAAATCGATACCTAGAAATTTGCATGGAATTTAACTTTTATTCTTTCCATTCTAAGCATGTCTGAAGATTGTCCAACACCATCAACTTTGGGTTAACCCTTATACGCGAAACAAGATCGAAAGTCTAAATAGGTGGATGGGTATGTTGGGTCCACTCCAAATGGGAGTTGGGCCCAACCAAGTTTGACCGTAGGACGTTCTTCCACTATGTAGAGGTTGTCCAATACCATCACCCTTTGGTTAACCCTTATACGCGAAGCAAGACCGAAAGTATAAATAGGTGGATGGGTGTGTTTGGGTACACTCCGAATGGGAGTTGGGCCCAACCAAGTTTGACCCTAGGCGATTACAAAGATTGATCTTCCACTATCTTGAGGTTGTCCAACACCATCAAATTTGGATTAATCCTTATACGCTAAGCAAGATCGAAAGTGTAAACAGGTGGATGGGTGTGTTGGGTCCACTCCAAACGGGAGTCAGGTCCATTCAAGTTTGACCTTAGGCCGTTACAATGGTTGATCTTGCACTACCTACCCTATGAATTTTTCAACTTTTGTCCACATCAATTAAGATCAATGATTATATTGGCATTTATTCTCATAAACTAATATCTGGAATCCTTTATTAAAGTTGTGGATGTGCTAAAAGTGTTACTCTAATAACATGAAGTGAATTGTTGGGCTACCGGTGATACATGGCCTTGACAATGTTGTTTATGTCATTTCTGCCACGCAAATGACACCACAATAATTTTGCAACAGACATACCTGAATCGTCGGGTTCAGGATACTTTTAGTATTTTAGTGGTGTTGCTGTGTGGTGTAAAGGTCCTCTTATTAGATAACTAGTAATATTTTTTTTGTATATGGTGCTAAAGAAAGCTAGCTAACAGAGGTGCCTGTCTTTCGAAACTCAAAAAGAAGAATACATGTCAATGGAATTTGGGCTTATTGTAAATATATAAAGCATAAAAGTGGTATAATTGTGTTTGATTAGTAAATAAAACATAAAAGTTGAAAAAATGATATTTGAGATTAACGTGCACATGCTTACAAAACATATGGAAACTCTAGGGGCATATATAAACAAGAGATATGCAAACGCTCACTCGTACCTGGTACAAGATAGTAGGGGCCTGGAGCGTGTAAGGCTGATGTCCATGTTGGAACTCATCGAATATATCGGAGATCTCTCTGGCCGCCTTCTTGAGATCTTTTAGCCACAGCCGCGTCACATCATCATTGATAGACCGTTTCTCGGCGTCCGAGATCCCAGCCTCCACGTACCGGAGCACCTCCACCATGTCCTGCAGGTCCTCCTTGAAGCTCTGTATCTTCTTAACTGGGCCTTTCATTGAAGCCTGGATCAGCGAGACAAGCTGGCTGATGGTAGCCTTAACAACGGCCGAGGCTAACATCTCTCCGACCCCCACCATGCTTACAGCCTCTAGGATCGTCCTCAGTGTTGTTGGCTTTTCCTGATGACGAACAGAGGAAATGCAGCAACACTCGAGTAGGAGGAGGTAAGATCCTGAATGGCATATATGATGAGCCGAATGGATACGACATTGTTGAATTATTGGATTGTTGTGTGTGGCATAGCTTACTGTAACTTGCTGTGGTGGTCCAATAATAGCGAAACATAATTATGGTGAAATTGATCTGAAGAGATGACTTGTCGAACACAAGAAGTTTCCTAGGTGGAAAGACGAAGCCATCAGGAAAGGGATGTCGTTATTATGTGCTCAACGAATCTTTGAAATAAGCCAATAAAGTTAACAACAATTCTTTAACTCTTCCACGTTATTTTAATTAATATTTCTAACTAAAATTTCAACGTGTCTCCCATTTTTGTGTCGAACTACTTGGTGCGACAAATGAATCTGGTGTAAGATAAGGGCTAAAATAATTGTGCAAAATCTCAGGACTAAATTTTTTTTTTTTGCTAAGTTATGTGAAAAAAAATTTAACTTATAGTTAAATTTTTTTTCCACATAACTTAGAAAAAAATCTATCTATAAGTTAAATTTTTTTTCACATAACTAAAAAAATTTGGCCTGTAGGCCCGAGCCCTAGGGTAGGGCCTCTACTACTGGGCCGCCATTACTAACCAGCGTTCATAAGCTAGCCCAGCCCGTCGACCGGGCCCACCACTACTAGCATGGGTTTCATAAGCAGGCTCAGGTTCGGCCGGCCCAGACCTGGCGGCCCACGAGCCGGTGCGCATGTATCGGGACGATCGATACAGCCAGGGCGGCCGTGCTTTTAAGCTGGGCACGGCCGCCCTGGCTAGGCGATGTGGTACTAATGTTTGCCGTGTGCTCTGGGCGAGGCACACGGTAAACAGGGCCACGTGCCGCGCACGGGACGGACGCGCCGTCAGGCCGCTTCCTGCGCGTCGTTAGACGCTCGCGCGTCATCAACGTTCGTCGTGTGCTCCCGCGCTGGCACACGGCGAACAGAATCTTTACCGTGTGCGTGTGCGCTACGGCACTCACGCGTGCGTTGCTTACGGCACACGGCGAAATTTATTTTTACCGTGTGTTGCGCGAGGGCACACGGCAAAGATTCGTCTGTGCCGTGTGTTCCTTTATGCCGTGTGCCGTTGTCTTGCACACGGCGAATTTAGTGTACGCCGTGTGCCCGACAAACGGCACACGGCGAAGTTTCGGCACACGGGAAAGCTGGTCTTTCCCGTAGATGATGAGCCGAATGGATAGGACATTGTTGAATTATTGGATTGTTGTGTGTGGCATAGCTTACTGTAACTTGCTGTGGTGGTCCAATGATAGCGAAACATAATTATGGTGAAATTGATCTGAAGAGATGACTTGTCGAACACAAGAAGTTTCCTAGGTGGAAAGACGAAGCCATCAGGAAAGGGATGTCGTTATTATGTGCTCAACGAATCTTTGAAATAGGCCAATAAAGTTAACAACAATTCTTTAACTCTTCCACGTTATTTTAATTAATATTTCTAACTAAAATTTCAACCTGTCTCCCATTTTTGTGTCGAACTACTTGGTGCGACAAATGAATCTGGTGTAAGATAAGGGCTAAAATAATTGTGCAAAATCTCAGGACTAAATTGACAGCATCAAAGAAAAACAAAAGGATAAGATTGTACTGACGTGAAATGTTTTGAGGAAGTACTTAAACCAATATTTTGTTCGTAGAGTTAATTAGGCAAAGTGAATTGTTTGGAGAAGTAAAATAAAATTTCCTGATAACTAATTTTCTGGTATCAAAGTGGGTTCGTCTTATGCATCCCTATAACCATATAGTAGTAATTTACATTGCATTAGGTGCCACAAGTTATCGGAAACAGAGAATTCCGTCCGATACCCTATATGCTCTTTACCCGTGTTACTCGACCATTTGTCACTGGAACTAGACCTTCACTTTCACACACTGACTTAAAGTCAAGACAGTGAGCTTGTTGAAAACACGACAAGAGCATGGCACCAAACGAAATGTGATTATGTCCATGTGAAGGTTCCTTCTGGTGTTTGTGATTGACCGGGACTCTTCTCCTCGAGGTTATACGCAAGTGCAAAGAAATGTCCATGTGAATCCAAGATGGGACAGAGTTTCTTGTATGCTGATGCGCCAGTGGAATAATCTGGCGCGTGCTTATTCATCATCGTACTCGCGGAGAAAATAAAATCAAGTGCCCTCACGGAGAGGAGAACCACATTTGTTATGCTGCATTCCGTATAGTGATGTAACAAATGGCCTGTGTGTGTGGGCCAGCGAGGACTTGAAAGCTTTAGAAAGTTGCAGCTGCCGAGTCCCTCTCGAGCACCGCCCTCTTCGCTTACAAGCCATAAACAACTTGTAGCCACTTCCCATCGAACATCAAGCAAAACCAGCCTCTAGGTATGGAGGACATTCAACTGCCGGAGGACATCCTCTTGACGGTTATCTCCCTCGCCACCGGTGGGCCGCGGGACGCATGCCGGGTTGCCACGGTGTCCCCAGCGTTTCGTGCTGCGGCCGACTCCGACGCTGTCTGGTCACGTTTTCTCCCATCCGACCTCGCACCACTGGTCTACCCTGATCCACAACCGCAGTCGAAGAAGGAGCTCTTCCTCCGCCTTTCATCCACTCACGCCATCCTGTCCGATGGTATCACGGTCTGTAGATCGATCTCATCGACTCTCATCGAAATAAAACCAAGTGCTATATGGTCCTTGACATGTCTCCATTCGCAGAGTGCGTGGCTAGACAGAGAGAGCGGCGCCAAGTGCTATATGGTGGCGGCGAGGGCTATGTGGATTTGTTGGGGGGACGTGCCAGAGTACTGGCGCTGGATCCCGCACCCAGACTCTAGGTTCGATTCTCTAGCCATCTGTTTTTCGTTTCTTCGGATTATGAGATGTTGTTCTTTACTGCTGTGAGAACAAATTACCTCCATGGTGGGGAAAATGAAAACGTCCATGATCCAACCTGTAGTAATCATTTTGAGTGGTTGGGCATGGAGATAAGATCTACTCTTTTTATTCCGTTGTTGCAGCCAAATCAATTTCAGAATGGAGGTAGTATGTATACAAAGTCCAGTTACATTAAACTTATTTACAAGATAACCTTAACGTCATATTCAACATTAAAGCCTTTGTTTATTAGACTATCTCTGTCATCACAAGCATTTCCGCGTAGTGCACTAACGGTAGGAATCACGTTCGAGCCATGCGGTCTTCCCTAGCAGGTAATGCCATAATATAAATAAATAAACACGAATAACTTATATGTATGTGCCACAGATGTAATTTATAATCCCTTATTTGTTAACAAATACCATATCAATGATAGATGGAGTACTTGTATGTCACTGACAGTGGTTGAGACGTGTGTGTTAGATACAGGGTACGAAAATTTGTAGTGCCAGGTAAAACCAACTTGCAAAAATTAATATTTTTGCCGTACTGAAATACCTGGTTTCTGTGATATTATATGATTGTGTGAAATCTTATAAAATTTTTAATTATGGTGGAACTTTCATGGTAGGTAGCAGTGACCACAAATTAGAATTAATCTTAAATACATTCTGGTCATATGAAAACTAAATGATATGGCACAGGAATAAAACAAAACATGGGCTCCCTGCATATAGCACCAATCTTATGCTTTCGTCCTAGCTAGTTCAGTGGCGGACCCAGGATTTTACCAAGGGTATGCCACGATAAAATTTTCATATACAATTCCGGTTACAACTCATGTATAATATGGTAAGAAAATCGCAGTTCACTAAGAAATTTGGTAAACAAGAACAAAAATGACATGTATCAAGTCTTAAAACCAAATAATTAAGTGTGAGAATTGTGTATATCTATCAAAAGAGATGCAATGTGCCAATTCCGCTTCATTGTTCAATTATTCTACAAACAAAAAATCAACCGAATCAACAAACCACCTATTTAATATTCCTACATTATCTATACTAGGTAGTAGGGTTTACCAAATTTGATCCATGGCCAAGCAGCAGCACAATCGTGGGTCAGATGGGGAATTTAGAATTCTGGAACAGGAGACCGGCCGGCCACTGCCGTGTCTGGTCTTGCCTTCAGCTCCCTCTCCCTCATTATCTAGATTCTAGAGTGGGTCTTTCTACGGTAGTGCGGCGTCGTCTAAGTTGAATCGTGATTCGTGAGCACCTACATGAACGAAACTGCAGTCCACACGTCACCTGGTTGGGATCTAATGGTCTCCCTGAAAGCTTTGGGAAAATTACTTAATGGGTTGGGCTAATCTTAGTCTATGCCATGGCATATAGGGCCCACCCTCTGGGTCCGCCCCTGAGCTAGTTTTGTGTAGAAGGGTTCACCAATGAGATGCTATGGCTGGAACAAGGGTTATATGATGACTCTCACCTATGTACGTAAACAAGTAATATGAGACTAATATTACAACTACAACTTCACTTCGCTTCAAGGCCGAAACCACAACTATAGCAGTTGCTAACGGGCTGGATATTACAAGGTAGTGTTGAGGTGAGCTTGCATTGACCAAGTTTTTGTGTCAGTCAAAATTTGAATGAAAAGTTTCCAGCATCGATGATTGAAAACAAATCGATTCTTCGTTTTCCAAAGTTACAGACAGCTTTTAAATTATTCTTGTAACCTAATAGGGTAATTACCGTGTGATCATTTTCTGGACTTATTTTAGGTTAACAAGAATAAATGTAACCATGTTGTCTTTAGCGACTAGCGTTCATAGCACGGAATAAAATTGCAGCGTTTGCCCTGGAGCACTTTGTAACAATATTTTTGATCAGAGTGATTCGTCAAAACACAGGTTCAACGAATGCATCGAACTACTGGCAGTTTGTTGGCTGGACATCAGTGGTCATATTGCTTGCAGAATGCTCTCCGAAGACACGCAGTACGCTGCCTACCTCGTTTTCAAGATGGCAGACGAGTTCTACGGCTTAGATTCACCACTTCAGGAGGCATCAATCACCATTGGTGAGGAGATCATGTCGACCAACCCTGTCCGCCTCCAGTGCTACACTGATTTTGAAGACACTGACGCAACTGAAGAGGAAGTTGTTCCTCAACTTCCTCAGGAGAGACCTGATGGCTGGATGGAGCTGAAGATAGGCGACTGGTACAACAGCGGCAGCGACAATGGTGCAGTCTGGGCCAGAGTGAAGGAAACAAGGATAGGAGGCAATTGGAAGAAAGGCCTCATTTTGCAAGGCCTTGAGATAAGACCGAAGAATTAGTCGTGCGTGGGTAGATTAGCGTCGACCTATTTACAGTGGGGCAATTAATTTGCCTAGTTGATTGTTGCAACATTCAGCCACATGTATTCAAAGTGAGCTTGTACGAAGCATGGTACTGAATCAACAAACTTGATAAGCGGCTTTTGTCGATGATAGGTTTGTTTTTTCTTTTTTATCCTGAATCTTGCTGCTGCACAGTTGTACAATATTGAAAAATATTTTGAGATACTTAAAAGTCTACAACTCGCGCCTTCTGACTAGGACTAGACAGCTCTAGCCGGTTCTCATTTCTGCAGCATGTTGAAAGCGTGCATTAATGCCCCTAAGTAATTTTGTTCTTAATGTACATGATTATTCAATATGGAATAGGAGTATCTTCATACCTCATATAGTTGATTGAAGCCGAGTTGAGAGTTAGTCATTTTTTTTAATGTTGTGGCAACCTAGATAAAGACTTGGCTTGAGTTTGTTAAAGCTTGGAGTTGACTGCTATTTCTTCCTTGAAGATTAGTATAGAAATTATATACATTCCAAGTCTCGAATATTTGCTTGTTTGAAATGAAGCATCTGACCTGCAAAAATTGATAATACTGCAAGCAGAAAGTATGCTACTACTATTTGAAGTGGAATTTTTTATATTCTTCCTTTACTCATATAAATATTCAGCTTTGAGAGCATCATTGTGAAGACCCAGATTTCACCAAAGTGAAACCCGAACCCTTTGTACCTCTATGTCACTCCCAGGAGGGTGGCATGTACATCCATCACAAGTTAGTATAGAAAAACCATAAATAAAGAGAGTAATCAAGGCAAGATAGTAGAATCTCCAAGTACATTATCATCATGCATAAGTCTCAATCTCATGAATACAAAGGCGTGACACGCAGGCCATCACGAAATCAAAGTAGAAATCTAGCGGAAGCGAAGCGGAAGCAACTCGATGAAGATCGGCGGTGAAGACCATACCCACAAGCGACTCGAGTGTAGGCGAGACCGTCACTCCTCTCCGTCGGCTCCCTCAACCGGCTCGGCCGGCTCCTCGAAGCAACGGCGTCTCGAAAAACAAAGTGATAAAGCCGTGAGTACATAACGTACTCAGCAAGCCGCAACTACCTAGCAACAATGTATACATGTTAGGATAGTTCAAGGAAAGGCAAGGGCTAGCACCTAAAGCATTATTCCTCTAGTCTATGTGAATCATATTTTATTATTAGTCAAAATTTATAAGTGGCCTTGCAGGAAACAACACAATCCTGCAAGGGTCAAGTTTTATGTCCAACACACCTCCACTGGACCACAGCTCCAAGCCGGAAGTAAAACACCTATCGGAGGGGAGAAGTAGTAAATACTAATCAAGTGGGTCGCTCGGAGGTAGTGGCCATACTTTGGGCTAGACTATACGTATAGATTTATATATCTCTACAGAGAGTAAGCAACCGTACCCACGTGAAGAGGTACTCAAACAAAATACCACCGTCGTGGCTCAAGCAAAGCAACACTCACAAGATCACTCCACAAAGCATCGATCGGGAGGCGCCCGTCCCTCGAGTCCGGGATCCTCTAACCACAACATAGGAAAAGAAGGTCCCGAAGGGTGTGACAAGGCGTACCACGGGCCGGTGGGATATCCTCTCGCTCGTGGGTCGAGACAAACGCTCCAACACCCACTACCACTAATCTCTACACCACGGCGGGCCACCCAGTCCTCCGCTAAGTATCATAATCCAGCCCGCCCATACAAGTCACGTGGTATGCTAGTAGACCAAAGAGCAAGCAAGCACAAGAACCGGTCCTTAAGCTGCCGGGGCGAGTCACCATCCCCCTCCTCAAAATAACAGTCTCAACAACGAGTGTCACCACAACAGGGGCCCCATAACCCAAGGCCCCTACACCACTGTACCCGCAACGGTACTCTCCAAATAGAGACTCCCCGAAGTCTCCCAACACCTAACCACCTACACTCGCCCTCGCAAAAGTCCTACAGGGTATCTAGTACAGAAACTCGACACCTAAGAATCACCTACAATTTATTTTACACAAAAACATGTATAGTCATCATGGGGTTTAATTAAGCAACTAAGCAAGTATTAAGCATGCGAGTAATAGTAGAACAACCTATGGCAAACAGTGGCAAGGATGGCATAGTATGGCATAGGTAAACTACAAGTGCAAGTAACCATTAATCATGCATGGTCCAATTTAATGCAAATACTAAATAGCAGCAAGAGTGGTCAAGGATTGCGGCTTGCATGGATAGGGCTACTCCCGAGGCCGGGTCGGGGTACTCGTACGGCTGCTTTGGCGGAAACCGCTCAAACTGCGGCTCGGACGGGAACTCCTCGGCACCCTCCGACAGAGAGATCGTGAAACAAGGGTTAGGCACGCATAACGAGGCAATAGGATAAAGAACGAAACGAACGACGGAAATTACGGTACTAGAACATGACCAAAAGCTACACTAACGCGTAGAGAACGTCGCTACGCGTCCAACGCAATTGACCGCGTAATTTTCCGACGCTCCGAGAAAAAGATATGAATTTCCAAAGATAAATGAATTATGGAAATTCGGGAAAATCCAATAAAAAGAAAAACCAGGGAATATTCCCGGAATATTCCCTTGGAATATTCTCCCGGTCCGACATCGTGCCGTGGACCGGGTCCAGGGCCCACGTTCTTTCTCCCTCTCTACGGTCTACAAAGACCGAGTCCACGCAAATCTCCCCAAACCCCACCGTGGACCATCACCGACCTGGCGGGGCTCGCGATGACGTCATCCCGACATCACCCCGCCGGAAGGGGCGGCGCCGCCCTGCTCCACCGCGGCCGTTGCCAGAATTCAAGCGCACCAGCGCTACGGCTCGCCGGCGGCTCTTCCGCGACCACCGGAGGACTCGCCACGGACGCGCGGACCGCCCGGTGCCGTTGACGTCAAAAGTCGCCAACACACCGTTGTCCGGAGAGTCCACCGAAACCCCGGCCGATGCAGGGCCCCGTGCTCCCAACGGACCGGCTCAGCTCGCCGATTCTCGTGTGCGCTGGTGCGTGCGGATGGTTTTCCCGCAAACCAACAAAGACAATAAAAGGTGTAAAATTCCGGGTCATCGGCCCGTATAGACCGATGTGCAGCCGTGGCCGATTCTGGCGTAAGATAGACAAAATCGGCCATCGACAGGGAGCAGCACGGCCCATCCATTTATGTATTAAATGCCAGGCAAACGAACCGTGATACAAACGATACGAAATCGGCCGACGCTATAACATGCGATCGGTGGCTAGCAGCCGATTTCGTCGGTAAACGATCAAATCATTAAGACTTTGCAGGGATGCATTATCGAATAAAATGTAAACAAGGTAATTATTAATGGGATGTAATTAATTTGATAGCAAGAAGATGGTTTAATCATCAATCGGAGCAGTAAATCGGCCGATCAGGCATCCGGCCGATTCTGCCATCGATTATAACAATGAGTTATTAGATCATATCTAGATGTATAATGATGATCAATGAAATCGTACTAATAACTCGAGTCCAAAGGCAGCTTTAACAAATTTAGCTAATTGAACATAAAACAGCTAATGAACGTGATAAGCAATCGGCTAAACACTCCGAAAGAACAAGTAAGACAAATACAACCACACAGATCCCGAATCGACCAGCCGCTCCAACAGACAAGTCAACCGATGGCACACGATCGGACCAGGTCTAACGGCCGCGCACGCCCGGCCGATTCAGGACAAGCACAATCATAAACGCCTTAACTATGAAAGTAAATCTACATCCTATCCAATCGGCTGCATGCGCCTAGGACAAGTCAACTATCGCAAAGGCAAACACAGGACACGTCAACCGAATCTGCGCAATCGAATCGGCTAAGATGTAAAAGAAATCTCATAGCGGCTATCGTGACTCGAACGACCAGATCCGAGCCAATCGGCGTTGTGAGCAAAGGCTGGGACGGGGAGGCAGGACAAGTCAAACTACCTCCACCACGAGCCCGACCAGGTCGACTTGACTCATCCCGGCCGATACTCACTACGACGGTCGAAAACAGATCTGTCGCCGGATAACTAGCAATTAAGCCATCTAATTACGAACAATGCGCCGAGAATTAGACGACATAATTACCTTGTCAAGCCAACTTGTTGTCGACCGGAGCCCCGAAGATCCCCGCGCGAAAACAAGTAAAGACTTGACAGAAAATTAGGGTTTGGCGATGCGCCGAAAGTTGTATTGGATGTGAATCGAGTTTACAGTGTTACACCCGAGTACAAATTTATACTCGGCACGAAGAATCCTCCTCGGACCCTCTTCGGGCCGATTTCCTAACCGACTAGGATCTTTTTTCCAAAATTAAACTATTATTTCTAATTTTACAACGCGGGCCAGGCCCATCAATATTATGCTCTTCTCGTTGGCGTCCGCGCACGATTCCCGGGAGGGACGCGCCTTTTACTCGCCCAAGCGGCCGTCGGCCTTCTCGCCCACCGGCCCTCTTTTGACCTATAGTCGCCGACAATGGGTCCCTTGGTCAAAAACCGGCGTCAACACATGTCCCCCAGTCTGGGGTATGCAACGCATGCGTCGGACCGATCTATTCTCTTTTATTGCGCCGGTTTTATCGCCCGTCACTTCTCCATAAAACCCAGGGCCACCCCCGGTTATTTCCCATCCGTTTCCTCTCCTTGGCCTTCATCTTCCTCCATTCCAGCGACCTTTTCCTCCTCGAGCCTTTTCAACTTCTCACCGCGCCGTCGCCGTTTTTCTTCTCCGGCGACCATGAATCCCGCCGTTGCTGCCGCTGCGGCTGCCGCCGCCGGCCGCGTTGCCGCCACCACCAACGCCGTTCCGGAGGTAATGTACATTCGGGCATCCTTCTTTCCTACTTTTGCAATTTTTCTTCGTGTTCTTGTTCTTGTTCATTTTCACAATTTATCTTCTTCCCGTTCCGCTTCTCATTTTAGCCCTATTTTTTTTTTTGTTTTTAGGAGATCCGGAACCAAGTCGCTATTCCGTCCAACATCCCGACCCATTTCTTCTTGGGTCCTATGGGCGATCCCGACCCCACGTACCTCATCTCGTGCTGAAACGAACCGGGTTCCGTTTCGGCAACAGTCCCCATTATCGGCCGAGTGGGCCAACAGCTTTCGGTCATGGCCGACCCCCGTTGCAGGATGGCGTGATTGGTATAACCGGGTGTCGGCCGTCCATCCGCAAGGTTGGGCCGACATCGGCATCGCCCATGCCATCAAGCTTTCTCCGGCCGATCATCATAAGAATGAACCATTGCCGGCGGCCGCTTGCTATCTCTCGGTCGATGCCCCGAATCGCTTTATGTTTGGCCACGGCCCGGCTACCATGACCTTATTGGATACAATCATGTTGGCCGATCTCGAACATCACGGCGGAGGCCACTCCGCATGCTGTCCGCATTAAGTCCTCCCACCGGATCAACCCTAAAGACACCAGGGGCTGGAAGGGCTATATTCGGACTTACAACAAGGGGCACGGCACGGTCGATCGCCGCGAACATGTCGCCTTCCTCAACATGTGGCTCGACCATTTCTTCTTTTGTGGGGTCAGCGTGAGCCCCACAAACAATTTTCTCGCCGATGGCCGATGTATCGGCCGACAGCCCATGCCCTTCCCATGGGCAAGTATCTTCTCGGGGTCGGCGTACCTCCTTCTTCACCAGGTTTCAGTGGAGTTGCGCTCCGGCCGATCAGCCAAGAACCCGGGTGGCCCTTGGTGGTTTATTCAAATGTGGTTGTCCCTTCATACCACCAAGGCCATCGATCCGGACCTCGCTGCGCTCACCTTCCCCGGCAACTACGCCGAATCGGCCACGCCCGCATTCAGCCGGTGCATCTCTTTCGGGAAGCGTTATCCATGGCACCAGGGGCGGCTATGTCGATGACAACCTCGGCGTATTGGTTCGCCGCCCTCTACAAGGGCCTCAACAACGAAAGTACGGATTGGTACCCGTACATCGATTTCTTCGAGAAGGGGTATGACACTCCTTTTCCGATCGACCCAACTTTCCCAACGGCCGACGGGGAGGCGGTCAAGATCTTCACCACCTGCCTCCGCCCCCGTCCGCCGCCGACGGGACTTATTGCCGGGAGCAAGGCCTTCTGCTCCTATGAATTCTACCACCCGTCGGTGGCGGCCCGCCAACTCGGCTTCGCCGCCTGCTCCCCAGCCTCTTCTATGTGGGGCAGATAAAGGCGCGGGCTGCCGTCGACAACGCCATTCGCTGGAATTGGCTCGTCGGCCGCACCGCCGATGTCGTCACCGGCGACTTGGCCGGATTTTCCCGGCGCCCGGAGTACTCGCCTTTTGACCGTTGGTGGGGCGAGTGGAACCGGCACCTCCGCAGCCGGAACACCGCTTCTTTCTTCTCCGGCCTAGTCCCGAGAGAACCTTTCGCCGAGGTACGTGTAGCCGATTTATTTTTGTAAGGCCGATTTTGTAAATGAAATCGGCCACTCCAAATGCTCACCCTTGTATATTCTCTTTCAGCCGGACTCGCAGGAGCCGCCGACCCGCAGCATCGCTGGCCGGCCGATTGCATATTTAATGCCGAGCCCAATTGTTCCGAATATCGGCTTCACCGACCGCACTCCGCTCAAGCATTTGCGGCGATGAGTCGAGGGGCGCCAGCCTGCCCGCAAGGCCAAAACTAAAACAGCCGCCCTCAAAAAGAGGAAGGCTAATGTGCCACCTGCAGGGTCGACTCAGGCCCCGAAGCGATACCGCGCGCCGCTAAAGCAGCCCGTGCGCCCGTCCGACCCGGATTACTACAATGAACCGTCTCCGCCGCGTCAAAGTTGTTATTGCATGATCGCCGATTCCTTTTCACTTAACATGCCATCTAACTATGAGTTCTTAGCAGGAATCGGCGGTCCCTCTTCCTCGGGCCCGACGCCAACGCCCGATAGGCCGATCCGTTCGCCGACTCCTCCACGGGCCAAGACGCCGACGCCCGAAAGGCCGACTCAAACAGCTCCGGAGTCCGAAGTTGTACCAAGCCAGTGCCGATCCGAACCCTACGGAGAGCCCAACTCACTCGGATCGGCCTCGCGTCTCCCGAGGCCGCCGCCGAAGCCGAACAAGCTGGCCCCGTGTCGCCCACGGCTCCTCCCAAAGGCACCGCTGCCGACGAAGAATCGGCCGGCCAGGAGCCGCCCGCGGCTTCTCCCGAAGGCACCGCCGCCGATGAGCCAGCCGGCAGAGTGTCGCCCGATGCCACCTCCGAAGATGTCGCCGGTGACGGTGGATCGGCCGGCCGAGAGCTGCTTAAAACATATGAACCCGTGGGTTCAATGGCACAGCCCGATGGACGTCCGGCCGCTTCGCATTGATGCTTCGCAGTGTCTGTTTCTTTTACTATTTCTTCCTTGATTCGCCGCTAATCATTAGCTTCATCTTACTTTTCTTGGTATTTCGTGCGCTCGCCTTCCCTCGTCCCGCGCCGATTTTGGTATCTACCTCCGGTCTCATCACCATGACCGAAATCGCGCGCAGGCTTGAGGCTTCTTCGGTTGATCGCTTGGTGGCCGACGCCCACCCCATACGGGCCCGGTACTTGGAGGTCCGGACCGAGCTCCCGGCCGATGTGCGCGATGCTCCGCATCGCGTGGCATACATGGAGTACCGGCAAATGGACTTCATCCGTGCCCAGCAGCGTCCGGCTCGCCACGCGGAGCAGCAGCAAGCTGCGTTACTCGCCGAGAACTCCATCAAGCGTTCCGAGGAGGAGGCCCGCAAGACCCAAGAGATGCAAGAGCAACTCTCAAATCGGCAGGATGAACCGCAGGTAATCAACAAGGAGATTGCCGATTTGAGAGCATCGCCGGCTCTCAAGGAGAAGGAGGCGGCGGCCTTGGAAGCCACCATTGCACAACTGTCGGCTGATGTGGAGGCTCACCGTAAGGCGACGGACGAGGCAATCCAAGCGGCCGACAAGATGGCTGCCGCGGCGCATGCTGATGTCGGCCCCGTTGAAGACGACCTGTTGGTCATGGCCAAACTTGACTCCATGCTGGCCCGTGCAGTATCTCGTCGTCCAAGACTTCTTGTCCCGTGCTAAGGCCGTCGATCATGCTTAGGTGTAATAGGACTCTGAACAAAATCTGGTTGTAAATATTTTTGCACTAAGGGCGATATACAATAATATCGGCCATCCGAGGACGATGTTTAAAACATCGGCTGATTTGTCTCGTGTTTTACTTTCATATTTTGGCTAAGGGCGATACTCTTAATATCGGCCGTCTCAAGGCGATGTATATCGATATCGGCTGCAGTCTCTTTTAGGCCGAACACTATGAGTTAATCCAAATACTAGGATAATACTCGCTTCAAATACTTCCCATTAAGTGCTCGGCCAAATTCTTCCCCTGCTAACTCTTTCAAAATATATGCATTACCCGGTGCCGATCGGCTAATCAAATAAGGTCCTTCCCAATTAGGCGACCATTTACCAAACCGATTGTCCTTCACGCCGATCGGCATCCTAAGCTTCCGCACCAAATCGCCCTCTTTAAACTCGTTTCGCACAACCTTCTTATCATAATGACGGGCGACCCTCGCCTTATTCTCGCTCTATCTTTTCCAATGCATCCAGCCGATTTTGTACTACATCTTCTAATTCATCCATCATCAATCCGTGGTACTGATCGGCCGATAGCTTTTGTTGCAATTCAATCCTTCCGGAGCCGATAGCTGTCTCCCATGGCAAGATCGGCTTCGTGCCCATATACAAGCTGATACGGCGCGACTTGCATGGCCCCATGCCGTGACATACGATAAGCCCACAAAGCGTCCATCAATTTCATGTGCCACTTACGAGGATATTCTTGTATTTTCCGCTTGATCAACTTGATCGTACTCTTATTTGCCGCTTCAGCTTGGCCATTAGCTTGGGCATAATATGGCGACGAATTAATCAACTTAATCCCCATCTCTTCAAGCAAAAGATTGAAATTCGTCCGACGTGAATACCGATCCTTGATCTGTCGTGATTGTTTCCGGAATCCCAAATCTATAAATGATATGCTCTTTAACAAACGTTATCACGTCGGCCGTCGAAACTTTGCGATAGGGTGCCGCTTCAACCCACTTCGTGAAGTAATCTGTAGCTACCAATATGTATTGATGTCCTTTGCTTGATGCTGGATTTATCCGGCCGATCATGTCCATGGCCCACCTCTAAACGGCCAAGGTTTGATCACCGGATTCATAGCCGATGCAGCGCCTCCGTATAGGCCCGAATTTCTCGGCAATCTTGGCAACTTTTATAATATTTGAAACAATCGGCCAACATTGTCGGCCGCAATAACCAGCTCGCCTTAGCAGCCACTTCATTTTATGGGCCGATTGATGTGTTCCGCAAATCCCATCATGTACTTCGCTCATTACCACTTTGGCCTCGTGTCGTCAATACACTTGAGAAGCACCCCATCAATTGTCTTGAAAAATAATTGATCATCCAACGAACATACTTCAAGGCTTTATATCTTATCTTCTTATCTCGTAGGTTGGGATGGATTGCTCAAAAATTTCGAATTTCCGTACGCCAATCGGCTTCTTCAATATCAGCTATTTCCAAGCTGTTTTCGGCGAGCCGATATCCGGATGCTAGTTGAGCCAAGTTATTTGCTTCAAGTTCTGCTCTCTTGGTATATGGCTGACTTTAACATACTTGAATCTTTTCATTAACTTCTGGCACTTTTTATGATATTGCAACAATATTTCATCTTTACACTCATACTCACCGGCCACCTGACTCACAACCAACAAGGAATCGCCGAAAATTTCCACAAAATCAGCCCCGGCATCGATGAGTAATTCCAGATCCTTTTAATATCGCCTCGTATTCGACTTGGTTGTTGGTGTGCGCCTCTACCGTAATAGAGTATCCACGTATTGCCCCCGAGGCGACACAACAACCAAGCCAATTCCACTTCCTTCCTTGCAAATTGAACCATCAAAGAATACCGTCCATGACACCGGTTCAACGTATCCGGCCGAGTGTTCACCGTGTTGCACTATCAAATCAGCCAATACTTGTGCTTTTATTGCTTTGGCCGATTCGTAGCCTAGATCAAACTCCGCAATTGCCAACATCCATTTGCCCAACCGGCCTTTGGGGACCGGGGCCGATAACATATATTTTACGACATCGGCCCGGCAAACCACAAGCACACTCCTCGGCTAACGTATAATGCCTTAGTTTTGTGCATGAAAAATATAGACAGAGGCATAACCTTTCCACCTCCGGATACCGCGTTTCGCATCAACTAATTTGCGGCCGAGATAAAATATGACCCGCTCTTTTCCCTCCTGTTCTTGAGTCAACGCCGAGCCGATGCACCTATCATCGGCCGATAAATATAACTTAAAGGGTGTGCCCGACTTTGGCGGAACCATCATCGGTGGGGACACCAAATATTTCTTGATATCTTCTAAAGCCCGTTGATGGATCGGCTCCCACCGAAATTCTTGATTGGCCTTGAGTTTTAATAATGGCGTAAATACATCAAGTCGACTGCACAAGTTTGAGATAAATCGCCTAATAAAATTAATCTTGCCGATCAGTGGACTCGGAGCTTTGTGTTGTTCGTCGGCGGTTCCAGCTTTCTCGATAGAATCAATACTCTTAGGGCCGACTTCAATTCCCTTTTCATGCACAATAAACCCCTGAAATTGTCCAGCTCGAGACACCAAACGCACACTTGAGCGGGTTCATCTTCAGTGCCGTATTGTCTTGTCCTCTTCAACACTTCCCCGAGATCAGCCACATGACTTCCAACCGATTTTGACTTCACCATGACATCATCAATATAAATTTCAACCAATCGTCCGATCAAATCGTGATTTATAAAATTCATGGCTCTCTCGATATGTGGCACCAGCATTTTTTAGGCCGAAGGTCATGACAACCCACTCATATAGTCCCAACGCTCCGGGCATCCGAACGCCGTCTTCGATATATCTTCTTCGGCCATAAAAATCTGATTGTACCCAAGCATTTCCATCCATAAAGCTCAAAATTTTGTTGCCGGCGGCTGCATCAACTAACAAATCGGCGTTTGGCATTGGGTACTCATCTTTCTGAGTCGCCTTATTCAAATTTCTCAAGTCAATGCAGACCCGCATCTTTCCATTTTTCTTTTCCACCGACACAATACCGGAAACCCACTCCGCATATCGGCATGGCCTAATGAAGCCGGCCTCATATAATCTCGATAATCTCTTCTTTGACGGCTTCATAATACCTAGGGTCAATTTTCCGAGCCCCCGCTTATATGGCCGATATCCGGCTTGGTGGGCAACCGATGTTCAACGATCGATCGGCCGAGTCCAGCATCTCGCTATAATCCCAAGCAAAACAATCTTTATATTCTTTCAACAAGGCCACTAATTCATCTCTTACCTCTTTACACAATTTCTTGCTAATATATGTCGGCCGAGGCTTGTTGTGACACCCCGTGTCCCAAATTCACTCATTATCGTGCTAACGGGAGAGTTGCACGTGCAAAAAAAAAAAAAAAAATTGCCCACCACATGAAATAATAAGCTAAAGGCCAATTAGGGTTTTTATCGTTCCGAAACCCTAGTTCTTGAGATCTCATATTTCCTCCAAAGTAGTAACCCCATATTTTTGCACAATCTGGTAGAACATATCAAGACATGAATTTAGAGCATTTTTCCTGAATTTTTGGAGCAGCACAAATCCCTAGAAAAATCCAAACCTATGCGGAAACAGCACCTGTTCAACAATTTTTATAAATTTTTACATTTCGAATTTGAACTTTGGCCTATAAGGAAAGTTGTTCCACATAATCCAAAGAACCCACAGAAATTTTGGTTTGCAAAAATGTCAAAAGGATCAAAGTCTGTGAGCAATTTACAGAGAGGTCCAAGCAGTGGCAAAACTGTAAATAGGAAGAATAAATTTTGAACGAGAGAAGGCACAAGTGGCCGGGGCCACCCGCCAGCGGCGCTCGCCGCCGGCGCCCATGCCGGTTAGGCACCGCCCGTCCTCGCCGCTCTGTGCACTCCCCACGCGTCGTCCATCGCCGGATAACTTCGCCCCGAAGCGTACTCGTTCGGCCGTCGATGGCGGGAGGGAGAAACTCGCCATGGCCGCCGTCCGGTTCGTTCCCCCGTGCGCCGCCCTCTCGCAGCTCAACACCCCCATTTGCGCGCAAGCCGTTCGCCAAGTCCCCGAGAAGCTCTAGCCCCAGCTTCCAGCTCCTCTACTCTCCCCGTGAGCGCCAATCACCGAAGATCCGCAAGGATCGCCGCCTCCACCATGAACGCCGGCCAGCGTGATTAAGCGGTGCTCAGGTGAGCTCATGTCGTGTCACCGCCACCGGAAGGTGCGCAAGTCCCTAACGGACCTCTCTGCCCCTCCCCAGGTTCAACCGTGCCGTAACGGAGAAGAACCAGCCTTGTCTTCTTCGTCGCCGGCCACCGAGCCCCGCCACCTCGCCGACGCCAAGCAACCTCCAGTGCCACCTCAGCCTGCACCGACCCCGCGCCGTTCATCTCCGTGCGAAGGTGAAGCTCTACGACCCAACCGCTTCCTTCCTCTTGCCCCGGCGAGCACGAGCTCCCACGCCGGAGCCGCCGCACCCGCCATAGCCCGTCGCGAGCTATGCTCCGTTCGTCCACTCGCCTCGCCACCCCCACCAAGCGATGCACCGTTAAAAACCGCGCACAGGCGGCCAAGCCCGGCCCCTGCGGCGAGCTCGAACGCGTCGCCGGTGAGCGTCGCCGCCGCTCCGGCGAGCCCCTCCCGCGCGCAACACTTAGGCAAAATTTCGAAGACGTGCTGAAACTTCGTAACGGTTAAGTGTTTTAGAAAAATCATATCTCGAGTTTTACACCACGGATTTGAACGATTCAAAGCGCATTTGAAAGTTTGTAACCTCTACTTTGACATGGTGAACATGAACACCTATGTTTATATAGTAAAAATTAATTTTTGAGCAAGATGAAAATGCTATCGTGACCAAACGCATAAACAAGATTGCATTTCAAAAATGATGTAACTTCCGGACCCCAGATCCAAACTGCATGAGAAAGGGCTCTTTGGAAAGTAGAAAACTTGTACTTTAACGTGGTAACATAATCCCAGCACTTCCTGTGTAGAAAAATGAAGATTTGAGCGCTCTAAGATGCTAAACCGTTATGCCTGCGTGACAACTTGCTATTTTTGAAATGCAATAACTTTTTGAATACAGATCCAAATAAAACGATTCTTGGCTCGTTGTAAACCTTGAGTTATGTACTTTACATTAACCAACATGAATCACCTAAGCTCTATAGCAAAATATTAAGATTTGAACACCCTAAGGTGGCTATACAAGCAGCCTGTCCACTCGGACTTAGGGATATAAAAATGGCCGAATAGGAGCTAAGCTCCCATGGCCCTTTTACTTGCTGACATGATTAGATAATTTTGCACACTTACATGGCACAATTAAACATGTCATGATAATGTTTATCTTTTTGGGCAAGAACAGTCATATGAGGTAGATTAATCGTAACAAAACCACATGAAATAATGAGTACAAATGGTGCACGATGTTTAACGATGTAATAAAACTTCATCCTAAGAAATAAGCATCAACCTCTTGCATACTAAATAATAAGGAATTATACCCTATTTTCTTGATCTCAAAAGCCAGCATCTACATTTATACTAAATGATGAAAATTTCCCTAATTAGAAGGTTGTCCCCATGAAACGAACCACCCTTACCACCATCATGACCATATCATCATCACTCAAGAACATGTTTAATTCATGCAAACGTTTCGTTACATTATCTTATTGAGAAAGTTCCATGAACTATAACAATATGAACTCATCCAATGCTCATGCACTTCATATGCATTCATATAGGAACCCCGACCGGAACCGAAGATCAAGGAGGGCACCACCTTGAAGTGAGCGAGTACGAGTGCACCGACTACGAAACCAACCAAGGCAAGCCCCGGTGCATAACCCACGCTTTTAAAAGTTTTGCTTTACTTCACATGTGATGAGGTCATGTATTGTGCATTTAAGTTCAGGAGTTGTTCGTAACCATAGTTGCATTATTATCCCTTTATGCCTATGGTCTCATTGGATAGGTAAAATCCTTTTTCGTTAGAAATGCTATGCTTAGTAAGGAGCCATCGGTAGCAACACCGAGTGATTTGGAGATCACCCGGTCTAGGAATTAAATCTTGTTACCTCTCACATGATATTGATGAAATTGAGACCGTACGGGGAAATGCATGTGTAGGATGCGGTGGCAAGGTTTGCCTATGTTCGCCATAG
This sequence comes from Chloris gayana, assembly GCA_031894775.1. Classification (NCBI taxonomy): domain Eukaryota; kingdom Viridiplantae; phylum Streptophyta; class Magnoliopsida; order Poales; family Poaceae; genus Chloris; species Chloris gayana. The sequence goes on from JAUNZO010000428.1 coordinate 39,917, forward strand.
CCCCGTGCGTGTCGGTTGAGGACCGTGTGACTCCGCGAGCAAGTATTGAGTTGTGTACCAAATGCATACCTTCGTATGGGAGTTGGTAAACCGATGTAACTTGAGAGTCGTAGTGTTGGACGGTCGCTCCACCCTTTGTGCAAAGTGTTGGTCACGGTGGATGCACGGGTTTGTGAGTAGTCGGAGGGTGTGTTATTACCCTTGGACCCGACGCTACCGTGGTCGCATGTGGAATGCACACTCGGAGGGTGGACCCGGCTCATATCTATGATAATCTTGTGAAAGGTGGCCATACGTGTTCTTAAATGATGCGTATGTCGTGCATTTGGGTTTCCCTGCAGGGTGTAAATCGATATATATCGCCGTCCCTCGCGGTGATGAGTACCACTTGTCTCGAGCAGATCGCATCGTAGTAACAAGTGAATATGATGATGAAACTTGCTGATTTTGAAGAATTACTTCATGTATTGCAACCATGTTTTGTTAGAAGTGCTCACTAAATTTATCTTCGTATTTCAACCCTCTTAACTTGGCTAAAACATGAGTTAGACAAATACTTTAAGTGCTGATTTTGGCAAGTTTCCGCAAACCAGGTCAAGCCCCTGCATGCTAGAGTCGGTTATTAGAACCATTTTTGACGGGTAAGCCTTGCGGAGTATATTAGATACTCGGGGTTTGTGTTGCAACTGTTTTCAGGATTCCCGCAGCCCGACTATTGTGATTGCTGCGGGAAGTATGTGTGTCAAAGCGAGGAACCTCAGGAATGGACCGTGGAGTGGGTTCCCGCTTCACCGACCCAAGAGTGAGGCCATGCCGTATGGGCCGGTGTGGTTCTCCTAAGTTAACTCTATATATATGTATCGTCGAGATGTTACGCTTCCGCAAAAACATTATTAAGTATTGTAAGAACACACTTCACTTATGTGTTGTAAAATCTGAAATTTGAACAATGGCTTGTAATAACTAAGAGATTCTGTAAGAACGTGCTATTCAAGTAATGATCTCTATGTAATAAAATGACGGATGTATCCCCGATGTATGTGCAATGTACGTTCGCTTCGTCGAATGTCTCCCGATACGATCCTGTTCGACAATCCCTCTCGCTTCGCGAGGTAGGGGTGTCACAGCTGGTATCAGAGCCGTGTCGGGATATGCCGTACACTACGGGTCATACTAAAAATCACCAACACATTTATACGGTGAGGAACGATATAGAAAGCCCAAGTAAGGTCTACAGTAGAAATAGATGTGGCAAACTAACCCTGGGTTATGCTTGTTTAAAAATTTTGCAACTACGGCCCGGCCCAAGTATGTTTGCAATTTAAATTAGCGCTCCGTGCCCGCGGAAGTAATAATACGGGACAATGTTGGCTCGTGGCAATCCACGAGGCGGTTCTTTCTATGAACCGTTACTACGAGAAAGATGGTGATGAGGAAGATGATGAGATTGTGGAACAATTGTTTTCATAGTTTCTTTTGAATTTGATGTAATGTTTCTGAAATGGTCTCTTGCAGGTACGCTAACCACGGACCTTAGATCGTGTAGTTTCCGTGATGAGATCGTGTGTGCGTTGCCACAAAAAGCGAGTGGTCGGCTATATATGGACCGATCACGTATTTTGTTTTGGAAAGGACGTAGGATTAACGGCCTTGCTTGTCATCATTCATGTCATGCATCACAAATTGCACAAGGTAATCGATCAAGAATGCGAAGAAACGGTCTCGAACAACTCACAAAAATCTCAACAAGTCGTACATGCTATCCAAAAATCGGGCAGAAAATCCCACCCGATCGAGAACTAAACCCTAACCGATTATCGTTTTCACGAAAACGGCCACAACTTTTAAATCGTTCACTCAAACGAAACGGTTAAACACAATCCGGAAAGCTCATAACACGTACCATCACCCTGGCACGATAACCCAAGTAAAAGTGGAGTGGAATCCTACTAAAAATAACTTACCCGAAAATCTGGCAAAAGGTTGCCAGATTTCGCCGAATCGCCGGATTGGCAGATTCGGGTGCCTCACAAAAATCGCTATAACTTTTGAAGTGCTTATCCAAATAAAATGATCTACCCCAATCTGGAAAGCTTGTGTTATGCCCCACATTTCATCTAATATCAGGTCAGCAAGGAAAATTCGTTAAGTCGGTCAAATAAGCAAAAACAGAGAGCAAATTTTTGGTTCCCGGTATTCCAGAAAGTCTGGCAGAAAAATCCGTCGAGCCGGAAATCGCCATATCTTTTGATCCGCTTAAGATTTTTCCGTGTTCTAGGATGCGTTGGAAAGCTTAGGAAATACTCTAGCATCTAGTTATAAATTTTGGTAAATTTTACTGTACCAACAGAGACAAAAATGGGGAAAAACAGAGAGGGTTCAGAACCGGTTACGTGTAAAGAATGTCCGTTTCTTTCTGTTATCTTTCAGCACGACAACTGAGCTTTTATATCCTAAAATTATTGATAGTAATGCTGCTTAAAATATGTTCCTAACCATGGTCTATAGATGGATGCAAGACAACTCCTGACTGAAAGGAATCAGCTGAGATCTGAGGTGGAAGACCTCACTGATCGTCTCACGGATGTCACGGACGACTACTACTCGGCGAAAGAGGAGAACAAGCAACTGACCGCCCGTATCACCGAGCTGGAGCAGGAAAATGCTGCTCTGACTGCACGTATCAAGGAAGTGCAGGATGATCTGATCTTCAGCGACAACCTCCGCGTCGTCGCAGACAGGGCGAAAGAAAGAGCTGAGCAGGAAAAGAAAGAACATGAGCAGATGGCCACGTTCTGTGATGAGGAGCGGATTGAGGCACTAAATGAGCTAAATGCGGCTAAGACGTCTATTACTCAGAAGGATGAGACCATCTACTCCCAGCAGGCCACCATGCAATTCCTGCATGGACAGCTCCAGACTGCACAGACCAACATGGACCAGCTGTTCACAGAGATAGGAAATCTCCAGCACCAGTTGGCAGCGTTACAGCAGCACCACCAGGTGTTGCTGGCAGCTCACTGGAATCTGTTGCAGCCACCACCGCCGGAGGACAATGGTGATGACGCCGCTAGCGATGCTTCCGATGTGAACAACCCGGAAGACACCGACAGCGATGCTTAGGTTACTAGCTAAGTGTTAAGGAAGAAACTTGTAAAATTAATGGTAGTGTATGAAAGAACAAGAACTAGTGGCTTGTACGTACGTAAGGACGTAGTGGTCGCTGTGTTTTGGGTAGGCTGACAGCATAGGAGGTATGGATGACTAGCTAGGAAGGGAAATCCTGGACGTTTAACCCCGCGCTAAGAAGTGTTAGTATCGCGCGCTTTTGTGTACAAATGGGTTTCGCCTCAAAATATATATATGAACCACTAAGCTTATGTTAATAAATATAAGTCTCGTTCTTAAAAATTTCAGCACCATAAGCACATTTTACTAAGCCAAATGGTCTGAAATTATGAGTAAAAATTTTTCTGGTTGTACTAAGTTCAGCTCATGGAAATTACTCTCACGGGTTATGCAATCTAAAAATTTCATATCGAGACTTTAAATCCGTCAATGGCAGCACTAATGAAATTTTCCTCCTGTGGAGTACATTATGAAATTCATGTTCATATCATGTCCCTTAATTACTATCATTGTCTATGGCTCCGAAATGCTGAGACTAATGGTGTAATTAAATTGTGTGGCAGATGGTGAACACTCGTCGCACGGTGGATAATTCGGGGAAGGTGCTTCGTCGCAGCCACCTCCTCCACCACCGCTGACTGCTGTGGAGCAACTTGTTCATAATCAGAACGAGATGTTTCGGCTGTTCCCGGCAAGTCGAACAACAATGCCCAGGTAGCGGCTCCTCCACCGCAGCCCCGTCCCACCTCTTATGGGGATTTCTGGGCGACTCAGCCGCCATCTTTTTCCGAAGCAAAGGACCCCCTGGAAGCAGATAATTTTCTGCGTATCGTGGAGTCCAAGTTTGCTCTTCTGAATTGCACCGAGCATCAGAAGACTCTGTTTGCAGCACAGCAGCTCCGTGGGTCGGCTAGTGCGTGGTGGGCAAACTACACCGCTGCACTCCCCGCGGATCACCAGGTGCTCTGGCCGGAATTCTCGGCAGCCTTCCGTGCACACCACATTCCTGACGGTGTCATGAGAAGGAAGCTTCAGAAATTTGTTGACCTGAAGCAAGGCTCCAAGCATCGTGCAAGAGTACGCTCGGAAATTCAACTACCTTGCCCAGTATGCCTCATATCATGCTGACACGGATGCTAAGAAGCGTGAGTGCTTTCGGAAAGGTCTAAATCCGAAACTACAAGACCGCCTTGCTCTCTTGAATGGCACATTCAATGAATTAGTGAGTGCCGCCATTGTGCAAGAGGACGCCATTCGCGTCAATCAGGATGACAAGAAGAGGAAGCGCGCCGCGGGAAGTTCATCCGGTGCACCACCTCACAAGTTCAAGCTTGCAGTGACCAGCCCCACGGGTCAGAAATTCCGTGTCCCAGTGCCTCCAATGGGTGGACAACGCACTACTTTCCAGCAGCCCTATCGTGCGCCCCACCACTCCTATCAGCACCGTGGTCACCAACACACCCCGCAGCAGCATAACCAAGGTGCCAGACCATCCCCGCAGCAGCCATGCTTTAACTGCGGCGGTATTGGTCATTTCATCCGAGACTGCCCACACCCTCGCCGCAACAATGGCAACAACGGTGGGAATAATCAGCATCAGCACCACCGCGGCAATAATGGCAACAATAATAACCGCGGCATCAACAACAACAATCACAACAAAACCCCCACCAAGACCGGCCGTGTGAATTTTACTACGGTCGAAGATGTGCAAGCCGGAGAACCGGTCCTCTCGGGTATGTTTTCCATTTCAGAACATCCCGCCTTCATTCTTTTCGATTCCGGCGCCACGCATGATTTTATTAGTCAAGCGTGTGTGGATAAGTTGCATCTATCCTCCACCATTTTGCAAACTCCATACACCATCACATCCCCCGGTGGCCTCATTCACACAAATCGTGAAACAAGAAACGTTCCCCTGGAACTTGCCGGAAATACATATCTCTCAACGCTAATCATTCTAGATGGGCAAGGCATAGATGTAATATTAGGAATGAAATGGATGAAACGACATAGAGCTGTCTTACACATAGACACCCGGGAAGTATATTTAAATTCACCTCCGTACGGCCCGGCTATCCTATCCTTGCCACACCCAAAATTTTCTAGAAATCAAATTCAGCACCTAGAAGGAAAGAAACTAGAAGACATACCGGTAGTATGCGAGTTTCCCGATGTGTTCCCGGATGATTTGCCAGGAATGCCACCTGATCGGGACGTAGAATTTAAAATTGAACTTCAACCCGGAACCGCACCGATATCTAGAAGACCATATAAAATGGCTCCAAATGAATTAGCTGAACTTAAGGAGCAACTCAACGAACTTCTAGACAAGGGGTACATACGCCCAAGTGCTTCGCCTTGGGGCTGCCCCGCTCTTTTTGTGAAAAAGAAAGATAAATCATTAAGGTTGTGTGTTGATTATCGACCCCTCAATGCGGTGACCATCAAAAATAAATACCCCCTCCCACGCATTGATATGCTATTCGATCAATTAGTCGGTGCAAAAGTATTCTCAAAAGTCGATCTTCGCTCCGGCTATCACCAAATAAAAATTCGGCCGAAGACATTCCTAAAACCGCTTTCTCTACGAGATATGGACTTTTTGAATATCTCGTAATGTCTTTTGGATCGACTAATGCACCGGCTCATTTCATGTACCTCATGAACTCGGTATTTATGCCGGAGCTGGACAAGTTCGTGGTAGTATTCATTGATGATATCCTCATTTATTCCAAGACGGAGGAAGAACATGTCGAACACCTCCGCATTGTGCTTCAACGACTACGAGATCATCAACTTTATGCCAAATTCAGCAAGTGTGAATTTTGGTTGGATCGAGTTCCATTCTTGGGTCACATCATTTCAGCTGAAGGAATTTCCGTCGATCCAAGTAAAGTTGTTGACGTGCTAAAATGGAAGACTCCCAAAACCGTCAAGCACATCCGTAGTTTTCTCGGACTTGCGGGATATTATCGGAAATTCATTCCAAATTTTTCTATCATCTCCAAGCCAATGACCAAATTGTTGGAGAAGGACTCTACCTTCAAGTGGAGCCCGGAGTGCGAAAATGCCTTCCAAACCTTGAAGAAGCATTTAACCACCGCTCCCGTTCTAGCTCAACCCGACATCGACAAGCCGTTTGACGTATATTGTGATGCGTCCGGCATTGGATTGGGTTGTGTTCTCATGCAAGAAGGCCGAGTCATTGCCTACGCCTCCCGTCAACTCCGCAAACATGAGAAGCACTATCCCACTCATGATCTTGAATTGGCATCAGTAGTTCTTGCTCTCAAAACTTGGAGACATTACCTCTTAGGAAATCTGGTGCATCTCTATACTGATCATAAAAGCCTCAAATATATTTTCACGCAGCAAGAATTAAATATGAGACAACGAAGATGGCTGGAACTGATAAAAGATTATGAATTGGAAATTCATTACCACCCCGGAAAGGCTAATGTGGTTGCCGATGCATTAAGCCGCAAGCACCAATGCAACCAAGTTGAAATCTGCTCTATGGAAAACTGCAGCAAATCTGAAAATGAGAGTAATCCTTGCCTTCATATCATTCCTTATGGTGCATTGCATAATTTGGCTCTTGTTCCTACTCTTCGAGAAGAAATCATTGCTGCCCGTAAAACGGATGAAGGTATGGAACACATCCGACGAAGTTGGGTACCGAAAAAGCTAAGTGCTTCCGTCAAGATGAGGAGGGAGTACTATGGTTCAATAACCGTCTCGTTGTTCCTAAGAACCTGGAACTACGGAAGAAAATCCTTGATGAAGCCCATCTCTCTAAATACTCCATACACCCCGGTAGTAACAAAATGTACCGTGGGTTGAGAGAGAAATTTTGGTGGACTCGCATGAAGCGAGAAGTGGCTCGTTACGTTGCCGAGTGCGACACTTGCCAACGAGTCAAGGCTGATCATCTAAAGAAAGCCGGACTATTGCACCCATTAAGAGCGTGTGCTTTGACTCAAAAGGGAAGTTGGGATGATCAGCTACCATTCATTGAATTTTCCTATAACAACAGCTATCAAGAAAGCTCCGGAGTCACTCCTTTTGAGGCGTTATACGGACATTCTTGCCGTACGTCGTTAAACTGGTCCGAGTCGGGCGAAAGGATAATATTTGGTCCGGATATTGTTGAGCAGAGCCGAGGAAAAGGTGAGAGAAATCCAAGCTAACATGAAGGCTGCTCAATCCCGCCAAATAAGTTATGCAAACAAAAGGAGACGCCCGCTGGAATTTGAGGTAAACGATCATGTTTATCTTCGTGTCTCTCCAAATAAAGGTGTGTCACGTTTTGGTATAAAAGGAAAACTTGCTCCCCGCTATATTGGACCCTTTCCAATTGTGGAGAAGTTTAGCCCCGTGGCATACCGGTTGCAATTGCCGACTAACTTGGAACGTGTGCACAACGTGTTTCATGTGTCGCAACTCAAGAAGTGCCTAAAACCACCCATTGATGTGGTCATCTCCGACACCGAGCAATTGCAAGAGGATCTATCTTATCCGGAAACTCCCGTCCGGATCCTCGATAAAAAGGATCGTGTTACTCGCAACCGCACTATCACATTCTATAAGGTGCAATGGAGTAATCACACCGAGGATGAAGCCACTTGGGAACAGGAGGAATTCCCGGATAATCATTTCCCCGAGTTCATGGCTTCACAATCGAGGTAACGACGCACCTCCCTTCGACCACTCTTTATCAATCTTAATCTCGGGACGAGATTTCTTTAAGGGGGAGGGCTGTGACACCCCGTGTCCCAAATTCACCTGTTATCGTGCTAACGGGAGAGTTGCACGTGCAAAAAAAATTGCCCAGCCACATGAAATAATAAGCTAAAGGCCAATTAGGGTTTTTATCGTTCCGAAACCCTAGTTCTTGAGATCTCATATTTCCTCCAAAGTAGTAACCCCATATTTTTGCACAATCTGGTAGAACATATCAAGACATGAATTTAGAGCATTTTTCCTGAATTTTTGGAGCAGCACAAATCCCTAGAAAAATCCAAACCTATGCGGAAACAGCACCTGTTCAACAATTTTTATAAATTTTTACATTTCGAATTTGAACTTTGGCCTATAAGGAAAGTTGTTCCACATAATCCAAAGAACCCACAGAAATTTTGGTTTGCAAAAATGTCAAAAGGATCAAAGTCTGTGAGCAATTTACAGAGAGGTCCAGCAGTGGCAAAACTGTAAATAGGAAGAATAAATTTTGAACGGAGAAGGCACGAGTGGCCAGGGCCACCCGCCGCCGGCGCCGCCGCCGGCGCCCATGCCGGTTAGGCACCGCCCGTCCTCGCCGCTCCGTGCACTCCCCACGCGTCGTCCATCGCCGGATAACTTCGCCCCGAAGCGCACTCGTTCGGCCGTCGATGGCAGGAGGGAGAAACTCGCCATGGCCGCCGTCCGGCTCGTTCCCCGTGCGCCGCCCTCTCGCAGCTCAACACCCCCATTTGCGCGCAAGCCGTTCGCCAAGTCCCCGAGAAGCTCTAGCCCCGCTTCCAGTCCTCTACTCTCCCCGTGAGCGCCAATCACCGAAGATCCGCAAGGATCGCCGCCTCCACCATGAACGCCGGCCAGCGTGATTAAGCGGTGCTCAGGTGAGCTCATGTCGTGTCACTGCCACCGGAAGGTGCGCAAGTCCCTAACGGACCTCTCTCGCCCTCCCCAGGTTCAACCGTGCCGTAACGGAGAAGAACCAGCCTTGTCTTCTTCGTCGCCGGCCACCGAGCCCCGCCACCTCGCCGACGCCAAGCAACCTCCAGTGCCACCTCAGCCTGCACCGACCCCGCGCCGTTCATCTCCGTGCGAAGGTGAAGCTCTACGACCCAACCGCTTCCTTCCTCTTGCCCCGGCGAGCACGAGCTCCCACGCCGGAGCCGCCGCACCCGCCATAGCCCGTCGCGAGCTATGCTCCGTTCGTCCACTCGCCTCGCCACCCCCACCAAGCGATGCACCGTTAAAAACCGCGCACAGGCGGCCAAGCCCGGCCCCTGCGGCGAGCTCGAACGCGTCGCCGGTGAGCGTCGCCGCCGCTCCGGCGAGCCCCTCCCGCGCGCAACACTTAGGCAAAATTTCGAAGACGTGCTGAAACTTCGTAACGGTTAAGTGTTTTAGAAAAATCATATCTCGAGTTTTACACCACGGATTTGAACGATTCAAAGCGCATTTGAAAGTTTGTAACCTCTACTTTGACATGGTGAACATGAACACCTATGTTTATATAGTAAAAATTAATTTTTGAGCAAGATGAAAATGCTATCGTGACCAAACGCATAAACAAGATTGCATTTCAAAAATGATGTAACTTCCGGACCCCAGATCCAAACTGCATGAGAAAGGGCTCTTTGGAAAGTAGAAAACTTGTACTTTAACGTGGTAACATAATCCCAGCACTTCCTGTGTAGAAAAATGAAGATTTGAGCGCTCTAAGATGCTAAACCGTTATGCCTGCGTGACAACTTGCTATTTTTGAAATGCAATAACTTTTTGAATACAGATCCAAATAAAACGATTCTTGGCTCGTTGTAAACCTTGAGTTATGTACTTTACATTAACCAACATGAATCACCTAAGCTCTATAGCAAAATATTAAGATTTGAACACCCTAAGGTGGCTATACAAGCAGCCTGTCCACTCGGACTTAGGGATATAAAAATGGCCGAATAGGAGCTAAGCTCCCATGGCCCTTTTACTTGCTGACATGATTAGATAATTTTGCACACTTACATGGCACAATTAAACATGTCATGATAATGTTTATCTTTTTGGGCAAGAACAGTCATATGAGGTAGATTAATCGTAACAAAACCACATGAAATAATGAGTACAAATGGTGCACGATGTTTAACGATGTAATAAAACTTCATCCTAAGAAATAAGCATCAACCTCTTGCATACTAAATAATAAGGAATTATACCCTATTTTCTTGATCTCAAAAGCCAGCATCTACATTTATACTAAATGATGAAAATTTCCCTAATTAGAAGGTTGTCCCCATGAAACGAACCACCCTTACCACCATCATGACCATATCATCATCACTCAAGAACATGTTTAATTCATGCAAACGTTTCGTTACATTATCTTATTGAGAAAGTTCCATGAACTATAACAATATGAACTCATCCAATGCTCATGCACTTCATATGCATTCATATAGGAACCCCGACCGGAACCGAAGATCAAGGAGGGCACCACCTTGAAGTGAGCGAGTACGAGTGCACCGACTACGAAACCAACCAAGGCAAGCCCCGGTGCATAACCCACGCTTTTAAAAGTTTTGCTTTACTTCACATGTGATGAGGTCATGTATTGTGCATTTAAGTTCAGGAGTTGTTCGTAACCATAGTTGCATTATTATCCCTTTATGCCTATGGTCTCATTGGATAGGTAAAATCCTTTTTCGTTAGAAATGCTATGCTTAGTAAGGAGCCATCGGTAGCAACACCGAGTGATTTGGAGATCACCCGGTCTAGGAATTAAATCTTGTTACCTCTCACATGATATTGATGAAATTGAGACCGTACGGGGAAATGCATGTGTAGGATGCGGTGGCAAGGTTTGCCTATGTTCGCCATAGCCCCGTGCGTGTCGGTTGAGGACCGTGTGACTCCGCGAGCAAGTATTGAGTTGTGTACCAAATGCATACCTTCGTATGGGAGTTGGTAAACCGATGTAACTTGAGAGTCGTAGTGTTGGACTGGTCGCTCCACCCTTTGTGCAAAGTGTTGGTCACGGTGGATGCACGGGTTTGTGAGTAGTCGGAGGGTGTGTTATTACCCTTGGACCCGACGCTACCGTGGTCGCATGTGGAATGCACACTCGGAGGGTGGACCCGGCTCATATCTATGATAATCTTGTGAAAGGTGGCCATACGTGTTCTTAAATGATGCGTATGTCGTGCATTTGGGTTTCCCCGCAGGGTGTAAATCGATATATATCGCCGTCCCTCGCGGTGATGAGTACCACTTGTCTCGAGCAGATCGCATCGTAGTAACAAGTGAATATGATGATGAAACTTGCTGATTTTGAAGAATTACTTCATGTATTGCAACCATGTTTTGTTAGAAGTGCTCACTAAATTTATCTTCGTATGTCAACCCTCTTAACTTGGCTAAAACATGAGTTAGACAAATACTTTAAGTGCTGATTTTGGCAAGTTTCCGCAAACCAGGTCAAGCCCCTGCATGCTAGAGTCGGTTATTAGAACCATTTTTGACGGGTAAGCCTTGCGGAGTATATTAGATACTCAGGGTTTGTGTTGCAATTGTTTTCAGGATTCCCGCAGCCCGACTATTGTGATTGCTGCGGGAAGTATGTGTGTCAAAGCGAGGAACCTCAGGATTGGACCGTGGAGTGGGTTCCCACTTCACCGACCCAAGAGTGAGGCCATGCCGTATGGGCCGGTGTGGTTCTCCTAAGTTAACTCTATATATATGTATCGTCGAGATGTTACGCTTCCGCAAAAACATTATTAAGTATTGTAAGAACACACTTCACTTATGTGTTGTAAAATCTGAAATTTGAACAATGGCTTGTAATAACTAAGAGATTCTGTAAGAACGTGCTATTCAAGTAATGATCTCTATGTAATAAAATGACGGATGTATCCCCGATGTATGTGCAATGTACGTTCGCTTCGTCGAATGTCTCCCGATACGATCCTCGTTCGACAATCCCTCTCGCTTCGCGAGGTAGGGGTGTCACACTTGTCTCCATCCCCTATATCTACTTCTTCTAACTCGTCGGCCGACACAAAACCGTGACCTAATTTCCCGTCTTCTCGGTTCGTTAATCGGCCGACTCATCATATCCTCGCGTGCGTGTATCGATCGGCCGATTGTCCGTCAATTCTCCCGTGGGGCCCATCGAGCAGCCGGGGGTACCCGACCCCCGGTCACAACAATTCCGTCGTCGGTGATGTTTACGGCTTCCGCATCCCAATATGTGCCCGAGAAACAAGGCAGGCTCTCCGCACCGGCAAACTCGAAATCGGCGGTCGCGATGGTTACGTACTTATCGGCCCGCACGATTTCGACCTTGTTGCCGACCCATTGAATCAAGCACCGGTGCATGGTTGATGGGATGCAACAGCTTGGCATGAATCCAATCTCTCCCCAACAAAGTGGTGTATGCACCTTTCCCGTCGATGATGAAAAATGTGGCGGGTATGGTTTTGCTGCCCGCAGTGATCTCCATTATTGCGGCCCCACGCACATCTTGACTTCTCCCGCCGTAATCCTTGAGCGTCGATTAGCCCTCATCATTTCTTCTCGGCGTCTTCCCGAGCTTGCGGTATGTAGTAATCGGCATGACATTGACCGCCGCCCCTCCGTCGACCAACATTTTCCTCATTGGTGACCCATTGACGTAGCCGCTAATGTACAATGCCTTGAGATGCAAATGATCGTAGTTGATCGGCTTATCAAATACCGCCGATTCCGGCGTCCACGTAATCTCTCGAAGTCTCCCCAACCGGTTCTTCTTCAGCCGAATTTTCATCGGCCGATCCGACAATCCCGGGCATCATGGATATCATATTCACCGCGGCTTCAGCCCGACCACTTGAGACTCGCACTTTCGGCCTCCATTCCTTCTTGGGCTTGGACTCATCATCTTGGTCATCTCTCGTAATATCGTCCACCCTTGATTTCTCGACAGCCGCATTCTTTGGAGCCTCCTCTTCCGGGTTTTGCCGAGCAAACCACCGGGGCACCACTGCTTTTCGTTCTTGGTTTGATCGCCTCTCGAATCTTCATGGTACCGGTGATCAAACTCTTCTTCATCGTTGATTGGCCCCACCCGATCGTGAACGGAGGTTCTCTTTGGCACTACGTATCTCCGTTCATCATAGCCGTGATCATAGCCGATCGCTCTTCCGGGGGCCGATTGTTGCGATTCGTAGTTGCGACTATTCGGCCGTCCCCGGTAACTTGATGACCCGCCATCACGATACTCTTTTCGGCCAATGCACTCGGGCAGTTCTCGATAGATGGAAGCTTCATGTTTTGGTCCCAAGCAGCATCGAAAGAAAGGACAAGCCCAGCGTGGGTCAAAATCTTCTCGGCGGATCACGTCTTGTCCGTACCGCTGACTTTGGTCGATAGATTCCTCGTTCACGTGCCACCCGGGCTCTTTCTTCCCTCTCCCTCTTCCTCTCATATCGGCGTATGAAACCAGCCGATCCACCGCCGATGGTGTTGATGTACATCGTATTAGCCGGAAAGGGTGCCCATCAACTTTCATCTTCTTCTTTACATCGGCTGCTCGCAATATCCCACCGTCAACTGCCCTCTCGGATTTCATCTCTCATAGCATAACAATCAACGGTGTTATGATGCGAATTTCCATGCCACTTGCACCACTTAGCCATTTTCTTCAATTCTTCTCGCGTAGGAATTTTGTGATGAGGGGAAAGCTGGATTTTCTTTTCCCGCAGCAGCTGATCAAATATTTCGTCGGCCTTAGATAAATCAAAATCATATTTCTTCTCCTTAGGATTGACATGCGGAGAAAATATCGGCCGTTTGTTATTAGTCCACTCAACCGCATTAATTCCCTCTTCATCTTCCTCACCGTCGAAATCAGCATAAGTCACCCGATACCGCCGATTCCCGGTGAGCCGGAGATTCTCTTCCTCGGCCGATCGCCTCGCGGGTCACCGTGCCAGCCCATCAAACTCATGTGGGGTAAACTTTTCTTTAATGTTGGAAAATAGCCCCGCATAAGCGATTTCGGCCAACCGTTGCTCGTCAGGTTCGGATTGTAGCATCGTCCCCTCGTAGTCCCGAACCTCCGTATATAATCAGCCACCGATTCCCGCTTTCTGTTTCACCGCCATTAAATCGGACAAACTAAGCTCGGTAATGCCCGTGAAGAAGTACGAGTGAAACCTTTTCTCCGCATCGGCCCAACTCTGAATAGAACCAGGTGACAGCGAAGCAAACCATGAAAAGGCCGATCCGTACAATGACAAGTGGGAATAGCCGAACCCGCAAAGCCTCCCGAGTAGACGCCTCACCAAGCCGTGCGTCATACCGGCCGATGTGCTCCATAGTTGATGTGTTATCTTGCCCGTAAAACTTGGAAAACTCAGGAATTTTATACTTATTGGGTAAAGCCACGGAATCCATCCAACCAGGGTAAGGTCGCCGATACAATGCACTTTTCTCCTTAGGCTTCAAATCGAACCGATCTTTCATCATATCGGCGATCTTAGCCATGAGGCTATTCATATCATTGGGTTCAGCAGTCGCCGATCCGGTCCCCGTCATATAAGCCGTGTTGGGCTGCCCCCGCCGGGTGTATCAACCGGCCGTTTCCGTAAATCCCAGTGCCGTAGCCGGAACAAGAACCGCGTGAGCGATTCCATAATTCATGGCCGATTGGATCGGCCGTCCAGCTCATGAATCCCCGTCCCCCACCCGATGCAGCTTGGTCGTGGAATACCAGTATATCGGCCGTACTATAGTGGGTGAGTTCTCAATTCTACTCGGGCCGGTATTTGGTACGTAGAAGAAATTGGGCTGTCTGTGCCACCTGCGGGACCGCTGCCACATTGGTCGCTGCCCCTAATTCGAAGTCGGCCGTTGTACATCTTGTTTGTCGCCCTCCTCCGTTACCGACTTCTTGGGGCCACCGTCATCCTCTTTGCCTGGCTGGGTCGTACCGGTACTTGCATTTGCATTGTCCTTGCCAGGCCATAGGTGAGGTGGCATGCCGTACAGGGCTGAAACCCCGCCGGCGGTGTGGTATTCTCGGAGGCCGACTCCCCGAATTGGTCGTACAAGAGTGCCAAAAGGCCGAGTGTACGCAGGTCCGTAATATCCTTCAGTGAACAGCCTGCCATCAACCGTGTCCTTGATCAAATTCCCGATGGTGTTGGTCAACACGCCCGATTGATTGATTAGGGCCTCGATGAACGGACGAGTTGACCATATCACCGAGTTGGTTGGCATCCGGCAGCTCTCGGGCTTTGATTTGGTCTAGTTCTTCCGGATGCGTAATCCGAGGGATGTCTCCTTTTGTGGCCACTCGCCACGTGTCACTTTCAGTGGCTTGAAAGTACTTTTTCATTGCTTCGGCCAGGTATTCTTGGTACTGCAGCTTTTGTTCTGTCGTCATCTTCCCCAGTGCCGAAACCTCGTTGTCATCGTAAACTTCTCCATGCCCTTTGCCATCCGTCCTAAGAGGAACCGGAACAAAAATCGGTCGATTTTCAGCATCGACCATTGGTGTTCCGTCCTCCCCGACAGCCTGCATGTACGACATCTTGATCTTGGTTGCTTCTGTCCCACCGGGCGTGCCAAAAAGTGTGTTGACGTCAAAAGTCGCCAACACACCGTTGTCCGGAGAGTCCACCGAAACCCCGGCCGATGCAGTGGCCCCGTGCTCCCAACGGACCGGCTCAGCTCGCCGATTCTCGTGTGCGCCGGTGCGTGCCGATGGTTTTCCCGCAAACCAACAAAGACAATAAAAGGTGTAAAATTCCGGGTCATCGGCCCGTATAGACCGATGTGCAGCCGTGGCCGATTCTCGGCGTAAGATAGACAAAATCGGCCATCGACAGGAGCAGCACGGCCCATCCATTTATGTATTAAATGCCAGGCAAACGAACCGTGATACAAACGATACGAAATCGGCCGACGCTATAACATGCGATCGGTGGCTAGCAGCCGATTTCGTCGGTAAACGATCAAATCATTAAGACTTTGCAGGGATGCATTATCGAATAAAATGTAAACAAGGTAATTATTAATGGGATGTAATTAATTTGATAGCAAGAAGATGGTTTAATCATCAATCGTAGCAGTAAATCGGCCGATCAGGCATCCGGCCGATTCTCGCCATCGATTATAACAATGAGTTATTAGATCATATCTAGATGTATAATGATGATCAATGAAATCGTACTAATAACTCGGGTCCAAAGGCAGCTTTAACAGATTTAGCTAATTGAACATAAAACAGCTAATGAACGTGATAAGCAATCGGCTAAACACTCCGAAAGAACAAGTAAGACAAATACAACCACACAGATCTCGAATCGACTGGCCGCTCCAACAGACAAGTCAACCGATGGCACACGATCGGACCAGGTCTAACGGCCGCGCACGCCCGGCCGATTCAGGACAAGCACAATCATAAACGCCTTAACTATGAAAGTAAATCTACATCCTATCCAATCGGCTGCATGCGCCTAGGACAAGTCAACTATCGCAAAGGCAAACACAGGACACGTCAACCGAATCTGCGCAGCCGAATCGGCTAAGATGTAAAAGAAATCTCATAGCGGCTACCGTGACTCGAACGACCAGATCCGAGCCAATCGGCGTTGTGAGCAAAGGCTGGGACGGGGAGGCAGGACAAGTCAAACTACCTCCACCACGAGCCCGACCAGGTCGACTTGACTCATCCCGGCCGATACTCACTACGACGGTCGAAAACAGATCCGGTCGCCGGATAACTAGCAATTAAGCCATCTAATTACGAACAATGCGCCGAGAATTAGACGACATAATTACCTTGTCAAGCCAACTTGTTGTCGACCGGAGCCCCGAAGATCCCCGCGCGAAAACAAGTAAAGACTTGACAGAAAATTAGGGTTTGGCGATGCGCCGAAAGTTGTATTGGATGTGAATCGAGTTTACAGTGTTACACCCGAGTACAAATTTATACTCGGCACGAAGAATCCTCCTCGGACCCTCTTCGGGCCGATTTCCTAACCGACTAGGATCTTTTTTCCAAAATTAAACTATTATTTCTAATTTTACAACGCGGGCCAGGCCCATCAATATTATGCTCTTCTCGTTGGCGTCCGCGCACGATTCCCGGGAGGGACGCGCCTTTACTCGCCCAAGCGGCCGTCGGCCTTCTCGCCCACCGGCCCTCTTTTGACCTATAGTCGCCGACAATGGGTCCCTTGGTCAAAAACCGGCGTCAACAGTGTGCCCCTCACGAGCACTAGCTCCCA